>OZ005649.1:50440174-50695174 GCA_963930645.1 Salticus scenicus
ATATGACTGATCCCGCGGTGAGAAGAAAGCGTTAATTAAATTAATGACGTGCATTTAGATTAGTGCTTTAAAACTTTGTTTTTAAATTTCTTTATTATATTTTTATTATTAATACTATTATTTTAATTCTTAGTGAATAAGGCAAAATTTGTATTATCTAAGATTTCTGTCAAACTAAATGTATGAGCTTTTGGATAAACTTTACACACTTAAACCTTTGCGCTCGGCATATTTTCCGTAAGACACGCCTTTTGGCATTCCTTTAAAACGTCACACGTATAGTTTCCAACTTACTACCTTTTGGCTACCGAAAAATTGTAATAATTTGTTTTATTTCACTTCATCATTAAATAAAATAAATCTTTCTGTTAAAAATTTCCGGTAGCCGAAAGGTAGCCTATAGTTACACGTTTTAGACAAATAACATTTCATTTGCAGAGGAACACCTTAAGGCGTGGCTCGATTTTTTAATGTCCCCTCAGATGATACATACGAGCGATAAGGGTTAACATTGCCCAAAGAAGTCATTTTGACTGCTTCTAAATTTTGTTCTCGTATTCTGACACGGATTGCCTAAAATTTCTCTCCGTAATCCATATTTCTTCAATATTCATCTAAATGAAATAATCTACTGGCATAAGTAAAACAGCATTCCTTACAGTGAAACGATTAATTTGCCTTTGGTTACAGAACTTCTCTCAGAAATCTTTAAGATCCAAACATATGAATTGAATTAAACCTACAAATGGTCTGAACGAGAGAGAGCGGGGAAAAAAATCATCTCTTGTGTAGATGCTTTTTCGACATTATATTATCTTTTCCAATAACGCTAGCCTTGAAATTCATTTAATGTAATAGGAACATACTTCAAATGCAGATTGAACACTGATAATGTCTCTAAAAAAGACGTTACTGTCAAAAAAAAAAAAAAAAAAAAGAAAGAAAAAGAAAAGCTGTGTATTTTTAATGCTTTAAAGATTGTCCTTGATGTTGGTTTTTAATTAAAGATGAAATGTTCAACAGGCCGGACAAAAACGTCAGATACATCGCCTAATTGGACGTATTACGAAACATTTATTTTTGGCTTCGAAGCCATCTTTCAAATTGATAAGCAATCTGAATGTGAACACAGGGAAATATTTTTTCCACTCTGCTGAATTTGAAGTAGATATAAAAATAATAAATATTTAACAGAAGTTTCCCAAAATTTCAGGGATAATGCAGTAATTAAAAGTATACTAAAAATCAAAAGAAAAAGAAAAATAACACATAGCTCTTTTCTGGCAGAATTCTACATATGCCTTTACTCTATAATACACCACTTAAAATAATAGCTCTTCCAATGATAAATTAATTTCAAATAGTTTTTCCACTACCTAAGCTTTAATCAGTAGTTAACATTCAACGAATTTTGTTTCTTAAAGACTATTATTATTCTACAAAAATGGTCAAATAAATACAATTTTAGTGTAACCACGTTCCTTGTGTCTACCATTGAAGACTCGTGTCTACCATTCAAATGCTTGGAGGGTTGCCATATTCACCAAAAGGTTGGGATTTGTCAAACATACAGTCATTCAGTTTGTCCTTATCGCTATTTTCTCTCAACCACAAGGATTGTCACCCCTATTTCAACACTAGACTCGGGGAGCCAGCGCTTGCGCAGAAACTTCCCTGGCCGCAAGAAACCGTGGTTAAAGAATACGTCATTAGTATTTTCCCCCCCCTCATAATCCGAAGGTTAGGCAAACTTTCCCCTGAAATCTTAATTAACAGACAACTCCACATTTGCTCTGAGTAATACCTTGTACAAATGTACTTTTCTAAATTAATAAACGTTACTGGTGTAAAACCGATTTCTCTCACCTGCGGATTGCACACAGGAAAATACGGTAATGCTATGTGCAGAGTTGTCAGAGCATTCTTACCCCCAGATGTTACTATTTAAAAAATGAAGTTGATGTAAATAATATGTAGCAAAATTGAATTATTGCATTAATAACTAAACGTTATTACTAATCGATCGTACCAGCCACATATTTCGACTCTAATTTACGGCAAAATTAGTCGGGGAAGGGGGGGGATGGAATTTATTTATTTATTTTATCTTATTTTATTTATTTATTCTTGATGAATGTACAACATAGGCAATAATACATTTGAATTTGCTCTTGAATGAATGTAATAAATGAATGAAATCTTGAATCAAATAGAAATGAAAGTGCTATGTATGATATCATAGCTACCAATATTACTAATTTTTAAATCAGATTTTAACAACCTGAAAACGTTAAAAAAAAAAATCTTTCTAGAATAAAGTATCCGTTGAAAATAGCGGAAACCTGGCACTTAGTTTCCGACTTTATCACTTTTTAACCACCGGAAAAATTTAATAAAATATTTTATTTTACTTAATCAGTGAAACTGTTACAGTTCATTGATTACATAAAATAATTTTTTCTATTAAACTTTTCCGGTAGCCAATAAGTGCTAAGTTGGCAACTATGGCTGTATGTTTTTGTAGGCAGAGCCTGATTAAGGATGCACGTACTGTCACCACTATTTTTTGGCAGTAATTTTTGACTTGTCACAGAAATCCATCCGCAAAATAAGAAAATTATTTTGTGAAAATCGTCGGGTCTGTTTAGTTCAGCACAAATTAAGTTCTGAAATATAATATTTTTTGAAAAATAGAAATTCGCTAATTAAAACATAAAATTTCTGCCTCAAAAATGTAAAAAAAAAATATTGTTAAAAAGTAGCGATGATAGTTTCTCCTGGCTGGGGCTCTGATTGTATGATAATACTCAAAACTAAATATGTAAAAATGCTCTCGTTTTACTAGCATTTCACAACATTAATAAATTTTAACTATTAGAATGCAGATAGAGAAATAAATAAGACATAATCGAAATCTAAGAAAGTTTTTAAGAGATTATTAAGGGAGAAAATTACAAAATTAAACTTTTCTAATTAATTAATTTACTTTAATATTCAATTATTGACAGTAAAAATCGTTTACAAATTCAACATAAATTTAACAATCGTCATATCGGAAAACAAGCGGATCATATCAGGTCTTAATTTAATTTTGCTCAATCGGAAGATAAAGTTAACGAAATAAATAAAAGAATAAAAAACATGATGGTTATTATATGATAAATTTATGATAATCAACATGATTATACACTTTATTCTTTTCTCTGTAATGAAGTAGGTGGGGCAAGGTTGTAAGTCTTGATATGTGTTGAACTATACACGTGACAAATGATATTGGATGCATATCAATGTGTACATTATGCACAACTAAAAAATTTCTTTAGATATGAAATTGGATTTGTTTAATTTCGTATTTACATCTTTATTACATGCGGTATTTGGATTTCGTAATGCTGAATATAAACTAATAAAAGAACTACTATGCTGTGGCCGTTACAGTGCTTTCTACTATATCATTTTATATAACAGCGCCACCTATCGTATAACATGCACAAAAATTTAATCATAGTTTCTCACAGTAAAAATATTACATATGCTTGCTTGCCAACCATCTCATTATGAAATGTACAATTTTTAGTACCCGCATTTTTTTTCATAACAATAATTTTTTAGAGTAATTTTATTCTTATTTAATCGTAACAACATTTGGAGAGAATAACTCTAAAAATATTGTGGTGTGAGAAAGGGGAACTTTTTTTTTTTTTTTTTTTTTTTTTTTGAGGGGCGTAAACAATTGTACGGTTATTAATGAGATGGTTGGCAAGTATGCATATGCAATTTTTGTGTAATTTTAACCAATAGATGCTGAGCTGAGGTATTTGAAAAATCATAGAAGGTGGCTAATAGCAGTGTCGGTTGATATACACCCAAATTAATTCAGTATTTATTCTCATAATATTCATCTCACATATCAATTTCGATGCATATCCCAGCCATAAAAGCTAGAATATAGCCTTCTCCTATAAGGGAAAATTGAAGCACAGCAGCCCAACCTGTCGATCGATATGCAACTAAATTAAATTAGTATAGGGTAGCATATAGGCCCTCACACTTATCAAGTATTGTACAATTATGCACAATAAAAGCTATAAGTCTTCACGTAAGTGGGATGAATCGCAGCAAAGCAGCACCACTTATTGGGCGATTTGCGCCATTTTGATAGCCAACCATTTATGTTACATTGCAATTAAATGTAAACCTTTATGAAATTCCGTTCGCCAGTTCTTGAGCTAGAGCTACCACAAAATTTCCTTCACACAAAGACAGATGCACATGTTATAAAAATAGTCAAATCGTGTTCTAGATCTCTCAAAATGTGTAGATCCAGCAAAAACTGGAAGTTGAAAAATTTACTAATCCAATACATTTTCCTATTGGATATGGAAGAAAATAACAAGAAGTTCTAATGAATTTTAATCAATGAAAATTAATATATAATTTCATTTAAGTAGGCTCGTTTTATCTGTATTTTATTGTATTTTAAAGCAACTACCGATAAAATGTTACGAAATGTTTAATGGTACCTATTTTCAAAATCTTGTAAGCTTGTATTAGCTTACAAATTACTTTTTACAACAGTATTCTTTGTAAGACAAACCATATATGGTCACACGAAGTATTGCGACATAAGATTTTTCAAGTCGGCAGACACAAGGACAGTAACACTGTGTTTCATGGAAGTTACGATAGATTATAACTGTATATGTGATATCTCGCTGATTTACACATCATTGTGTTGCCAGTTTTCCATATTTAGCCTTGTTAATTTCATTTTAAAGTAATAATTTCTTTCTTTTAATGATGCGTTATTATGGAATTGTTAAGTCATAAATTATTAGTATATTGTATCTACCACAAAATTTTCTTCTATATTTTTCTATGCATATAAACAAGAAGTTTGTCAAATATACTATTCATCAGAATTATTTTCCATGATGAATGTAGATGATTTCCATCAAAAAGATCTAAAATCAGCTAGAGCAGATATCTTTCATCAAACTACTCTAAATATAATAGAAAAAAAACCCTATTTTATGCAATTCATAAAATATTTTAAGAAACTGTTTTTTTTTTTTCCCTTTCTTTCTTTTTATCCCGCTAAGACTCCTTCCTAATCCTTTTTCCTTTCTTTGTTTAAGATGAAAAAAAATCGATAACTTTTTTTTTTAATTATCACAGATCTATGGTTCAGCCAAGCGTTTTAAAGGTATTGAGATCTCTTTTGATAGATACCCATACTGGAAATTTAATCCTCCTCCTGGTGGTGGGAGCAATACCCTATATATATATACAGTCGAACCTCGTTAGCGTGAATCTCAAGGGGAATAAAAAATTTGTTAATGTCATCAGTAGTTCATGCTATGAGTAACTCAGAAACTAATTTTCATTTTGACGAGGATTGTGGAAACAGTTCATGTTAAATTAATTCATGTTAAGCATGTTCACGTTAGCAGGGTCCGACTGTATATATATTCTTTCCGACTGACCATTACTATTACAATATTTTTCTTTTCTTTAATTTCACATTGAACAATTAAAAATAATTCTCATTATGTACATTGATACAAAATTTGGTCCTATTATACCCCATTAAAGATTATGTAAAAAAAAGAAGAAGACTGCGTCACCTGTTGAGCGACTGATCCCCAAATATCAATTTTGGTTAAAATTCGTTCAGCAGTTCGGGAGATAAGGTGTCCATAAAATTTGTGATACATAAAAAACAGACATTTCATACCTTTTTCAGGACATTTCGAAATGTGTAAATCCATCGACAAGCGTAAGTCGAAATTTTTTACGAATCCAATACTTTTGTCTTATTTATATAGAAGGAAGTAAAAATGAACTACCAATTTTTATAAACACATTGCTTGTGGGTCACGTGAAAGTTTCGTTTTGTAAGAAAAATGCGCCCCTCTTTATGCATTCCTCAAAAAAAAAAAAATAATAATAATAAGTTTCAAAAAGGACTTCGTGCATAATGATTTGAGAATATAATTCATGCAAGCTAAAAAATATTACATTGAAAGAAAAATGAGTTTAAATTTTAATAGTGTATAGTGTTAAGGTTAAGAAGGATTGTCTAAAAGAAGGTTTTAGGTCTGGGTTCTTTATTCTCCGTAGGGAGTCTTTCTAAGGGTTACCACCGCGTATTTATACGAGTTTTGGAAAATACCACGGAAAACTCTAAACGTATAAGTCGATGAAAGGGAACTGGTATCGAACTCGGTAATTTCCGTCTACCAGCTTCCAGATATTTAAATAATTTTGATAATCCATTTATCAGAACATTCCAGAATTTTGCAATTGTAGTCATAAAACTTTAATTTTTGTGATAATTTTATACATTTTTTTCCATAATGTTAGATTTAAGATACACTTTCTTTCCCCAAAAAAATTTACGTTGTACAAACCTCCTTAAAAAATATTTATTTTTGCTTTTGAATTATAAATATTATTAATGTTAAATTACACGCATCACACAATGGGTCGGGTCACACCTGTAAAATTTTTTATGAGCCGCCATTAACTTGTACTCATAAAACTTAACGTTATATCAGACCGAATGAATAAATAACTAATATATACATTTTTATATCTTTTGACATTAAAACATAAAACTTCTGATGATAAACATTTATTAGGCCTTCTCTGAAAGTGATTAATCTGAGCGACTTTGCTAAAGACATTGTTTTACTAATAACTTTTGACAAGTGAAGAAAATTAAATTTTACTTTTAATTAATAATTAAGGGTAGAAATTAAAATATTGAAAACGATAAAAATGTAAATGTTAGAATTACAAAATATCACATATACGTTTATGCTTTTTTAGTTGCTAAGTCTATAAATATTAGATTAAAATTGTATTTATACATATATATATATATATATATATATATATATATATATATATATATATATATATACATATATATATGTGTGTGTGTGTACACAAAAATCCCTCCAAAGACTTTACAATTGCCTATAATAGGCTATATTTCATTTTTAAATTTATATACTAAAATATTACGTTAATCTTTTCAGCGTCAATTAGAAGATAAACCGAGACTTTACCTGCAGTTGAATTAAATTCAAATAGATTTTATTGTATTTATCTTACGGAACTTACGAAAAATATTTCATTTTATGTAATCTAATCTGGTTGTCTATGAAAGGCTTCAGTTTGTGAAAATGACGAACTGTCTAAATTTGACGATGTATACAAAAGAATAGGGAGAAAAAGTTATTTTAAATATTTAATTGAGCTTTTTGTATTTATTTTTTAATTTAATTACCAAATGGTTTGAAACGTTTTCTCAGAAACAAGACACTTTCTTTGATACGTTTATACATAGCACCGAATAAATAAATAAATAAAAATCTAAAAAATGTATTTTTGAGTTTCTTTGACGAAAGAGTTTAATATTCATCGTAGTAACAGATGCGTCCAAAGTAATAGCGTTGTATTTAGCATAGTTGCCAATTCTTCCGGTTTTCCCGGTTAATGTATCGCCACTAATTTTTAATGGAAAATTTTAATAACGATTTCTGATAATTATCTATGGTTAATTGTATTATAAAATACGTTTAGAAAATAGTGATAGTTATGCTTTAAAAAATAACTGAATGTTGGTAACTGTGTTTTCGTTTCTCACAGATGTATATAAATACTTATAATTTTTAGCAATTGTTAAGATTTTGCATCTTGTATAGATACAAATAAAATGTATCTTTTTTTTTTTTTTCTTTCATGTGCGTGTTTTGTACAGTAGTTCCTAATTATTATGAATTTCCCGTAACCCTCATATACCATAATTATTTAACAACACTCATTACAGGGCGAATTATTATTATTATTATCGTAACACTACTTCCATAAAATTTAAAATAAATGTATGCAGGCAATGTGCAGATTTACTTGCTAAAATATATTATAAATTTTATTTTTTGGAAATAGTGGCGCGAAAAGAATGCAAAAAAGGAGCCGCCTGTGGAAACCCTGTAATTATCTGCGACAAACTAAAAAGAAAATGACCATTCCTAAATAGCGATATAAATATTATTTTTATGCTGCAGTAACTTGGAACCTACGGTTTTGAGTGCCATAAACGACTTTGTTTTATTGTTATTATTATTTCCGCATCACAGTTTCCATAATATAAAATTTAAATAAATTTATGCAGGCAATGTTCAGAATCATCCGTGTAAATATATTATAAATTTTGTTTTTTGGAAAGAGTGGAACAAAAAGAATGTCAAAAAACGTCGCCTGTGGTAACCCTGTAATGATCTGCAATTAACTAAGAAGAAAATCATCATTTCTAAATAGTGATATAAAAATTATTTACAGTTTGTAATAACTTTGTATTGGCACGTATGGTTTTCAGTAAGCATATGCATCTGTCTTAAAAAAAAAATCTCATTTTGGCAAAAAATTCTCTATATCTGTTACTTTTTCCTTTTTTCAGAATGATGATCATAGTTATTATGGGTGAACAGTAATTTGTTATCTGCTCCGAAGTATAATTATTTTGAAAGAATATATAAAAGCCAACGTACAAGTACACTTGAACTTTGACTCCATAAACAGGTGAGGTGTGGATTCCATGGGGGGAACTGAAATCGTCTTGTAGACCAAAGATTAAGGGTGCGAGGACTGGGAGGAACATACAATAACTGGAATATTTTTGCTGCCTCTATGATCTTCATCGGTGTTCTGCCTGGAGACTACCGAAAAATGGCGTTAAGGAATGCGATTTTTTCTTTTCTTTTTTCTCTTTTTTTTTTTTTTTTTTTTTCTGTAACCTTCTTTCTTTCTTTATTTATTTTTTTTTTACCCATGATGCCAAAAATATAGCATGATATATGGAAGACACAGGATGTCATTTTTCAAGCCTGAAAGAAATATTACTTGTTTTTCTGCGTGTTTTTCACAGTTAAGACATTTTTCAAAATTGTATTTGGATATCAAATATATCATAACATTATTCATAATAATAAATTATATGCAGAAATTAAAATTTAAAAAAATATTTAGTTTAATGCTAACCATTATGATGCGTTCCCGAGCTGTGTCTTTATTGGATAAAAAAATTAATAGTTTTTTATTAAGCTCTGCATTGAGATTTCACATAAATTCGTCTGTTTTGTGTAGATCAACAGAAATGTATATATTTAAAGATTGTTTCTAGTAAAAATAATAGTAATATTGATTTAATATATATATATATATATATATATATATATATATAGAAAACTATTGACATGAATTTATAAATATATGTTTTACAGATTAGAAAAACCAAAAGGAGAATTACAAACCAATGCGCAAAATTGCAGCGAAAGGAAATGCAAAACTTAGATGTAGGAATATATAAATGTAGAAATATATAAACAAATATATTTGTTTATATATTTCTACATTTATATATTCCTATATATTTATATATATATTATATATATATATATATATATATATATATATATTAGAATAAAATCAAAAAATGATATTCAGTCCAAACGTAAATTCAGAAAATATACAGAAATACAGTATAATTGCGCACATTTTTTACAAATATTTTCTTGTATATTTACAAGTTGTATATTGAGAGTGACATTAACAGCTTATAAAACAAAAAAAAAAAAAAAAAAAAAAAACATGAAAATGTATAAATGTATATTATTACGGTACTGATATATATATATTTTTTTTTTTTTTTTTTTTTTACAGAAAATTTTACCTTACTTAGTTATAGAAAGCTGCTTCGAAAGCTTATAAATATTTCTATAGAAAAGTTCCTCTATCTAATAATCGTAACACATATATTCTATGATAGAAACATTTCTTAAAAATAAATTAAGCAGTGTCACCACAGCTGCCAGGTGTTCTTTATTTTGGGTATTAGTATTTTTTAGTTTCTTCAATATATATCACAAGAAAATATTGAATTCGTAAAAATTTTATATCTCCAGACTTCGATGGATTTACACGTTTTGGGATGTCTTGAACACGAACTGATCCTTTTAAGAAAATGTCTGACTGTTTGTCTGTCTGTGTGTAACAGAAATTTTGTGAACGCTGTGTCTCACAGACCAATAAACGAAATTTAACCAAACTTAGTATTTAGTTTGATTTTGAACTAAGTTGGTTACATTTGGGGATCAATAGATCAACAGATGTCGCTGACATCCTATTTTTTCATAATTTTTAATACGGTGGTACAGAACAAAATTTTATATGTAGTCAGTAACAAAAGTGTTCGAACACTAGCAAAAATTCCTATATAAAAAAAAGTAGAGTTAATGCTGTTTTGTTAAATAAATCCTTGTCGAATCATGTTCTTAGACTGACTAAAAACATAATTCGACAAGGATTTATTTAACAAAACAGTATTAACTCTATATTTTTTATATAGGAATTTTTGCCAGTGTTCGGACACTTTTGTTACCGATTGCGTATATCCACATAATGAAAATTACTTTTAACTTTTTAAAGTGAGATTAAAATAATTACAAGATAAAAAGAACTTTTCCTGTACCACGTTTTTAAGTTTTCTGTTGAATCATATGAACTTGACAATTCTATGTAATTACTTTTTTTTAATTTTTTTGATGAATTATCTTGAAAGAAATCAACATGAAAGAAAATGTTTAAATGCGTAATAAAGAGAGCAATTATAAGACATTTTCAAACATTTATTAATTATGAATTCAATTCTTCTAAAAGATGGCTAAAAGTATTAAAAGAATACACTGTCATCGTGTTCTGAGCTATTCTAAAAGTTTCAAATGTCTAGCTAGTTGGAAAGTTAGTTAAAAATCGAGTGCAAGATTTGTACTGGACAAACAAACAACAAAACGGGTTAATAAAAACGTGATAAAAATACATATATGAGGAGCAAACTTTCAAATCATGTTTTTTCCTTCGGATTCAATTTTTCAGATAACACAAAAAACTAATAAATTAAAAAATAACTAAATTTAAAACCTAATTATCGTTTGTTTAGATGTATTACTAGTTACTAGGGAGACATATAGACATATCTAGGAAGATATGTAAACATACTATGTTATGTTAAGTTTAAAGAAAAATCACTAACTCATTATTTTTAATTTTCGAGAAAACACGGTTTGAATATTTACTGCTCGTATATGATAGTAATAGTCAATGAGGTTTTTTTTCTTTCTTTCTTTCTTTCTTTCTTTTTTTTTTTTTTTTTTTATAGGGCATCGCTTCCTCTTTGGGGAGGATTACTCCCGAGATGCTGTAAATTTTCATTATGAGTATTTTTCAAAGGATCTCGTCAATACCTTTAAAACGAATGGTTGAACCACAGGTATGTGATACATATATTTTTTTTTAATAATCATTACCTCAGATATTGGCACAAAATTGAGTTTTTTTTTTTTTGTTGTTGTTGTTTAGGGCATCGCTTCCTCTCTGGGAAGGATTACTCCCGAGATGCTGTACATTTTCAATATGAGTATCTTTAAAAGGATCTCGTCAATACCTTTAAAACGAATGGTTGAACCATAGATCTGTGATAATTTAAAACTTTTTTTTTTATTATTATTAAAAAATAATCATTACCTCAGATATTGTCATAAAATTGAGATTTTTTTTTTTTATTTCCTCTGAGATGAAATCTTCTGCATTCGCCATAGGAAATAATTATATACATATTACACTTATTAATCAGAAGAAAATTTAGCTGACGTTGTATTTTTCAGTTCAGTTGGATAGATAGTTCAAAAGGTTTTAAGTAAAAATCCCATTTTAACTGAGAGAGAGAGAGAAAAAAAAAGTTGTAGATAATAATAAAAAAATGTAAAAGAAAATAAAAATGAAAATGAAAATACACTCGCTTAGTTTTCTTTTTTCTTTTTTTTTTAAACATAAAAGGGAATATTTTTTATTATGTGTGAATAATAATAAAATTGAAAAAAAAAAAAAATGCATATAACTTAGTTACTCTACGAAAATTGGTACTCTTATGAATCAGGAATTCGTGTATATATAAATATTTTCATACAAATATTTAGCATTAGCTTGAAATTTTTATTTAATTAAGTACTCTTCTTTTCTACAGTAAAATAAAATTCTTCGTTTTTATTAATAATTTATGTATAATTAATGCGATTCTTTTATGTTCTCATCTTAATTTTAAATAGTTATAATTTAGATTTTATTAAGATATTTTTGTATTTATTTATTTGTTTATTTGTTTTCGTTGTTTTCTATTAAAGACATTGGAGAATATTTCATGCATTTATCTTGCCACATTACATCTTCTTTATTTAGTTCTTTCACTGATTTCAAAATTCTGTAAACACTACTTTAACCTGAGCAACGTCGGCTAGGCCTGTTAGTACATTTTAATTCCAATAAATAATTTGTAATCTGTGAATTTGTACAGGAAAATGTAGAAAAAAAACTAACTGAACTTGTGGTAACTGAAACATATTAGTTAAAAAAAAAAAAAAAAAAAAAAAAAAAAATCCACCTTATTTAATTATGGAAAACTGTAACAAAAAATTAAAAAAAAATCTGTAAAAAATTTCCTGCATCCATAATATAGAACACTTGGCAAGTATACAGTGTATAGAATGTAATTTTTTAAACAATGTGCAAAAGTACTTACTCGAGTTGAATCGTTAAATCTTCCTATTTCACGAATATAAACAGTGCATTTTAAATCACAGTGCACTTTACATCATATTTTTAGAAAAATACTTTTTCTTTCTTTCTTTCTTTTTTTTTTTTTTTTTTTTTTTTTTTTTTAAGGGGTTTCATGGATTTAAAATTATATATATATATATATCAATTTTTTTAATTACTTTTTTTATTTATCTAGTAATACAATATGTCTAGAATATTTTCTCAAAGTTTCAAGTCGATCGGAGTAAAAGCTTAGAAGAGAGAGAAATTTAAAATTCCCTTCCTTAGGTTCGCGTTTTTCTGAAAACACTGTTTTTGAAAGCGATGAACACGATTTTTCAAAACCTAATCGACTGATCGCATTGAAATTTTGAATACGTCTTCAAAATAGGATTCACTAGTGATTATTCAACTAAAGTTATTATTATTATTATTATTATTATTATTATTATTATTATTATTTCTTTCGCTTGCAAATAATTTTAAAAGGCGAGATAAATCGTATCTAAAAATATTGTACTCTTTGCCAAAAATTCAAATTTATTTATTAATTCTTTCATTCGAACATTTACTAACACACAAAAAAAATTGTTTTTCTTTATTTATTCATTTTTATCTCAAATAAAGCCATCATGAGTTTTGACCAACACGAGAACATATTTTATTCGAGGAGGGGGGGGGGGGGAATCCTAACAGCTGAAAATTTTTAATTGAAAAAATTTTATGAAATATTGTTTAAATGTTGTTTTTTACATGCTAAAAGCTTTGTATAAAGTAATTTTATTTTTTATATTGGGATTAAAAAAAAAAAAAAAAAAAAAAAAAAAACCCTAAAATATGCCTTTTTTTATTATAAGAAAGCATCACAGAGCTGGTGTTCAAAAGAAATTAGCACAAAATTTTGAATAAACATCATAAAATACAAGGACTCACAACAATTGTTTCGGATCGAAAGAAAGCACGACTCCTCAGACGATCCTCGTCAGACGATCAAAATAGGCACAAATGCTGCAAACGAAGCGGCGTGGACGCTTTGTCTGCAACACTCGTGTCTACTTTGTTCACCTAACGAAGGGTCTTTTTTTTTTTTTTTTTTTTTTTTTTTTCCTCAACCCGAAACAATTATTGCGAGTTTTTGTATTTTATGGTGTTTATTCAAAGTTTTGTTCTAATGCCTTTTTTAACCTTCGAAAGCACAACCCCTTAAAATTTTTAAATCAAATAGATTATATTTACATTTTTTGCAAACGCAGCCAGTGCTTGAAGCTTTTCATCATTTTTGTCAGTATTGCATTTAAAATAAGTAAATAAATAAAATATATATATATATATATATTGATATAATGCATGACTTACCTGCTTTCAAAACATGGGGATGGTCATGATTTGCTGAAGAAAACCCCACTAAAAGCTGCAAAGATAAAGAAAATTAATAAAACAGTTAGTAAAATAAGAAAATATAAAATAGTTAAATAATTAAACAAAACAAAAGTTTTTTTTTTTTTTTAATGTTTTAGGGAAGAAAAGTAATATAAAAATTTACGAAAGTCCACACAAATGTCATATATAAAGTATTAAATATCGGGTAAAAATAACAAACTTGTTGTGTTTATAACCTATATATATTCTTTATTGGAAATGGTATACGATGGTGTCCAATTACATTTCTTGTACAGATACTTTGAAAAAAAATGATAAATGTATTAATGCCTGTGGACAGTAAATGTTCGATATATGATTTTCTATTATCTAATAATCAACGTTTTTAACGATTTTCCGTATTTTTTTTTTTTTTTTTTTTTTTTTTTTATGTTTTTTTTTTTTTGTGTGTGTGTGTGTATGTGTGTGTGTGTGTGCATTATTAATGCACCTATTACTTCTAGTTCTTAAACGTGGTTCTCTAAAATTAGTTTAATAAATAAACCTTATCAAAATATTTTTTTAAACAAAATTAGGAATTTAAAATTGGTTTGTTTTGGGGGGTGGAGGGGAGGGGGTTATTAGTGAATGTATAAACTTATATTTCTTAAACATGGCCCACTAAAGTTATTATTCAAATAAATAGTCATTTTTAATTGAAATACTTTTGAATTAAAATTAAACATTTTTAGACTGAAAAAAAAAATCTCTCAAATATGTCTTTTATGTGCATTTTCATAAATATAATATATAAATATATATATATATATATATATTATAAAACGTTTCTGAATAAGAATTATGACGAATTGACCAGTATAGAGATGACTTTGGCAAGCTTTGACAACATTCGTAAAGGTACATTTTTTTATGAAGTTGGAATGCTTTCTGTAATCAGTGTGTGATGGATAATTTTCATTACTTGTTATTTTTCCACTAGAAAGAAAATAAGTCATCGTTAAACAAGCTATTCTTAATCTGTTAATAAAAACTTTCCACATCAACAAAGTCAAATTTAAAACTTTCAATCTTTTAAGTTCGAATGACATGATAAACAAAGCATAGAGATCAACCCTGAATTAAAATAATTTAATAGCTTGTTATGAAATTTTGTATTATTATTTTTTCAAGTACACTATGGAATATGTTTATGTAATTATGAGATAATAGTAAAAACAATCGCCAAACTAAGGAAGAACAATTTTTTAGTGTCCTTCCTCATGGACTTTTCTCAGTTAAGTATTGTATTAAATCTCTAATAATAGCCATTTGAATATTTCAAGGTTTTCGTTACATCCGGTAAAAAAGTAAAATTTAAAATACTACAAACGAAATATATTACTTGCATTCAAATGTGTGATGAATGCAAGTAAAAATAGATAACCTTATACAGGATGCTATAAAACAATCTATTAACGAGGAAACATCCAGAAAAAAAAAGTTTTATTACATTTTACTCTGCATTTTATTGAAAATGTCTAGCTGATAGTTGTTTTTCACTGCTTATTTATTTATTGTTATCCATACCCCTTAAAAAACAAGGTGTTCAGTGCCATTGGTCCCCAATAACATATTTGCCAACCATCTCATTGTGAGCAGTGCTGCCAGATTGAGGGAAATTTTTATGTAACTCCCACCACTAAATTTTATTTGAAATAGTTTGGTAATTAATTCGAAACATTTTTCACAGAAATCGTCTATGTAATTAGGTAACTGTTGCAAGTAAAATATAACGGCGGCTGTTGAATAAAAATTTCCCTCAAATCTGGCAGCTCTGATTGTGAGCCGTACAATTTTTATGTACCCGCTTTTTTTTTTTCACACCAGTCATTTTTTAGAATAATTTTATTCTTATTTAATCATAACAACGTTTGAAAAGAATTATTCTAAAAATAAAGTGGTGTGAAAAAAGGGGTGTTTTTTCAAGGGCGTTAATAATTGTACGATTATTAATGAGGTATTGGC
The DNA here is from genome assembly GCA_963930645.1 of Salticus scenicus. NCBI lineage: Eukaryota > Metazoa > Arthropoda > Arachnida > Araneae > Salticidae > Salticus > Salticus scenicus. Next base: position 50,456,219 of record OZ005649.1, read on the forward strand.
AAGTATGCAATATTATGCATGCAAGTATGTGTGTATAGTTAAAGTATGCAAATATGCAATGCGGGTTGGCAAGTATGCAATAACCGTTTCATCAACTGTTTATCAATACATTTCCAGCTACAAATATGTAATCATTCAAACCGGAGAATGTATTACAGTAGAAGTTAGGAAATTGAAAAATTTTTTGCGGTCTTACAAATTAAATTTTGTAAAAGTTTCTCGGTGTATTATTAGTATGTAGAACAAAAATTATTTCATTGTTTTACAACAAAAATGGTCTAACGTAAAGCTGCTTATAATTAGATGATAAAAAAATATGATAAAAAAAATTGGATTATATACGAAATATATACATATAAAGACAATTTTTTCTCGTTAATTAATTTTTGTAGTTATGTAATAGCTGCTAACTTTTCTTCTTTTTTTTTTTTTTTCTATCGAAAATTTTTAATCGGAACTTTTAATACCTTTTTAGCAGTTTTCTGTGATAAAATTTTCACATGATAATATCTCATGATAAATTTTTTTGCAAAGAAATACTGATGTTAAAAAACCGTAAAATTTGGCACCTATGCTAAGTACAATATACTAAAATCTGATAATAATTCTTCTCAAAAAGCATTAGTATTCAAGCGAAATTGGTCGCGCAATGTCCGCAAATGAAATCGAAGAAAGGTACATTCAATTTCAGAATTAATCAATTTTATACGGTCACATAAAAGTCGCCCCAAAAAAAGACATTTAATGCGCAGGAAGGCGATTTAAGTTAGAAATTTTAATAATTGACGACTAAATGAATTTTGGTCGTAAGAAATGATTTTTTTATTTCTATTAAATTAATTTTCTGATTTTCTTGAATGTAGTTGTATTACGGGAGATCATATAAAAATTTACAGCTATACGTTAATTGACTTAAACTATTTGTAAGGTAGTAGTTTTTAAAAATTAGTAAAACCTTTTTGGAATTTGAAGTATATTTTCATAACTAAAATTTGAGAAAACAGATATTTTTTTCTCATAATACCATACTTGCCAACATACTAAATAATATTCCGTAGTTTTATTAGCTCCGCCTCCTTTTTTGCACCGGTATCTTTTTAGAGTATTTTTCCTCTTATTCAATCGTAATTGCATTTGGAGAATATTACTCTAAAAATTTATTGGTGTGAGAAAAGGGGCGGGTCTAACAAGACTACGGAATATTAATTAGGATGTTGACAAGTATGTAATATAATCCTCACTGTATATTTGATACAGCTCTATAGTACAATAAAGCCGTTTTTTTTTAAGAAGTAATTTGTATAACAAATAACCCATTGTAAAACCACAGTTTTATGGTGAAAGTTTTAATCAGAATATATTTATTAAAAGATTGCATGGTCAATAAAGTTTACAAGACCTACTGCTTATTCTATGCAGCTCTATAGTAAAGTGCGGTAAAACTATTACAAAGAAATAAATTGTATAATAGCAAACACATTGTCAAATCACACCTTTATGGTGAATGTTGTAACCAGAATATATTTCTAAAAAAGATTATACGTTTTCAATAATGTTCATAAAGTCCCCTGAACAGAGTTCCCAATTTTTATAATTTCTTCACGAGCATTTTTAGCTCCGCCTTCTTTTCGCACCAGAAATTTTGAAGCTTATTTCTCTTTAATATGTGACAAGAAGAAAATCATTTTTCAAAATTTCTGGTATGAAAAAGAGGCGGGGCTAAAAATGATCATGAATAAATTATAAAAGTTGGGAACTCTGCCCCTGTATGCAGCTTTATAGTACTGCACTTTAATACAGAATTTATACCAGAAATTGTAATTAACAAATAAGCTATATTTTTACTTTTATTATTTTTTTTTTCTTTTAAGCAAACATACATTTATCAGCTAATAAAAATTTCTAATATAAAAATTGATTTATTTGTCCTTCCGGTTATAGATTACACGGGTGAAACAACCCAACATGCAAAACTTCCTTATTAATGAGATATTATATGGCTAATGTTGAAAATATTTATTTATACACATAATAATTTATGTTTGGAGAATTCTTCATACATTATATAGCAAGTTAAAAATTAAAAGTAAGAAATTTCTATAAAAACAAAATAATTTAAAATTTTATTCAGAACCAGAAAAAATTTCAAAAACCCTGAATTCAGGAGCAATCCCTGAAAAATTTCACCCCTGCATACGGGAAAATACGCTACATTGTCGGAAAGATTTTTTTTTTCCTAAGAAGTAAATTGTATAATAATCAATTGATTTTGAAATCACAGATTTATGGTAAAATTTTTAAACCATAATACATTTTAAAAAATTACATTAAAAAAGAAAAAAAAAAAAAGTTACTCTTTCAGGGATGGAACACGGGCGCAGAATTCATACCACTATCAATGTACGAAAACTTTCTACTTCTTAAATCAACGATATTATAGGTAGAGAAATTCCTTAAACAGATTCCGGTATGAATTCTGCGCCCGTGTTCCATCCCTGCTCTTTTTAGATAAAATTAATTAAATTTTATTTATTTTTTTCCAATATGTTTTATGAATAAAATATTTTATAATCTTTCAAAACATTTAAAACACCCAACGAGGGCTTTAGCAAACGAGTGCTTTAACAAATCATAGCAAAGCATGTAATATGTAATAATCTGTTCCCACTAAATATTTATCATCTAAAAGACTTTCTAGAATAATATGTCCTTAATTTATCTGTTATCTTTAACGATTCATTAAAGCAATATGATGTTAGTTTTTGAGACAGAGTATCGAAAAAATCGAAAACATGCATCGTGTTTCTGCCAGTTATTTAGACAAGCGTAATATAATATGGATTTCATCTTCGGATGATTTTGACGGGCGAAACAAATTATATTCGTTAACTGTCGCCTTGTTCTATTAAAAATACATCAATTCTTGCCATCATGAATATATATTTAAATCAAGATTCACGTTATTTAAATAAACGATCTTAACTGTTTTCTACAGTTGTTTTTAACTGTCAAGATAAATATTTTAATATTATTTTTTTCTTATTTAGTGAAACTATATACTTTGATGCATCCGTGCACCTGTCAATATCAAATATAATTTGATGAGAATAATGAAGAGGAAAATATGACCTATGCACACATTTTATTATTATTATTATTTTATTATTATTTTATTATTATTTTTTTTTCTTGTTGGATTGGGTCAGAGAGTAATTATTCAACTGTATTTTAATAATAATGCTTATTTTCTTAATTAATCTTGACAGTTTTTTAAAGTTTTTTTAGTTTATACTTCAACAAGTTGGATTTATTTGTTTAGTTCTATGTATTTGTGTTCCTTTTTCTTTTTCTTTTCTTTTTTTTTTTTTTTTTTTTTTTTTTTTGTTTTTTTTAATGTTACAATGCTAAAATTTTGGGCATCACTATTTGTAACGAGATAGCAAATTTAAAATTTTTTGAATAGAGAGCATAGATGCCAACATTTTAATTTATTCCGGAGTATCTTTAGCCCCGCCTTTATTTCATACAACTTATTATTTAAGAGTAAATTTCACTTATTTTATTGAAGTTATATATTAGAGAAAAAAAATTCTATAAACAAAGTGGTGTGAAATAGAGACAGGGCTAAAAATACTCCGGAATAAATTAAAATGTTGGCATCTATGGGAAAGGCATACGAAAATTCATTTTTTTTTTTTTTTTTTTTTTTTTTTTGTATAGTACTTGAAACTGAATAGCTTATATTGTGTTTAGGAATAGGCTGTCGCTCTACGGTCGTTTTTTGCATAATAAGGCTCATTAGATAGGGACCTACGGCTTAAAGTACATACTGAACCACTAAAATCCACCATGCTTGAATCGGAATTCGAACCCGACATCTTGTAGTTGACGACCAAATACATCTCGTAAAAATTTTATTTATTTATATTATGTAACGGGGTTTCAAAAGTCACTGAAAAAATAAAAATTTCATTGTTTAAAAAGTACTGACTGTAGCTCTATGTGGTTTCCACTGAAATGTACAGAAAAGCATGGGATATATATATATATATATATATATATACGTAAGAAAAAAATATTTGTTACATTTTTCACCAATATATCGCGTTGCATTCGCAGTATCCTTTCATGTTTTAAACAGATCCATCTGATCAAATGACGCAATATTTCAAATGTTGAAGATTTTTTAGGAGAATTTTCAATGCGCAACATCTGAAGGTCATTCTTATGAATGATGGCCATTACAGTGAGCATTTACAGTCCTAATGACGTTGTTGAATGTACTACGCCACTGTAAATAAGTAAATTCACAGTTATACTGCCACCTTATTAAGAAAATTTAAATTAATTTTCTAATAAATATTTTGTAACACCTAAAAAAAATCCCATGTCTTTCTGTACATTTCAGTGCAAACCTTACAGTGCTACGGTCAACTCTCTTTGAATAACATTTTTTTTTTTTTTTTTTTCTGGGACTTTTGGATTACCCGGTATATATTATATATATTTTGTGTGCTCCCAAAATACTACCAAAATAAATAAATAAGTAAATAACTACAATTTTGCGATTTACGTTACATGTCTATAATCAGTAACTGAATTATTACAACTGGGTCATGGGCTTTTTGACAACACTCTATATTAACGCTTTCGCGACCGGCATATTTTTCCCTTTTCTAATGCTGATTGCCGGGGAATATTATTGTAATCACAATCTAGTTGATGAAAACTCTTGATGCTTTCGCATTCATAAAAATTAGAATAGTAATTGACATCTATCCCGAAAAAATTAATAAATTAGAGAAATAATAAAATCATATAATTTACATATAAGAATTTTAACATTTTATGTCAAAAACTGGAGCAAAGGGTGCTAATAACAGGTAAAATGAATAACTAGCAGTGTCAAACACTGGAATATAGGGTGCAAATTACTAATAAAAGGAAAAACTGGCAGTGTCAATTACTGGAACATTGAGTATTTTAACATATATATGGTTCTGAATGTCTTTCATGCCACATGTATTAACTTAAGATTTCTAAAGATATTTTCTGATGACTAGAACATTAAAAACATCACAGATTGCTCCAAAAGTGTCAATCACTGGTGCACTTACCCTAATGCTTTTAAATGTTACTCTTGTAATCATCTGATACTTGAAATGAAGATTAGTCATATAATATTTGAACGAACCTATAACACGATTAAATAATTAATACCCTAATAATACTGCCGAAATAACACTAAAGTATTGTTTCCATAGAAATTTTTTAAATGACGTGAATTCATGTCAGCGTTAACCAGGAATAGAATCTGAAAAGACGGGAATTTACATTGGCAACTAGCTATAGAAATTGAAATGACGTGAATTCACGTCAGCGGTCACGAATGTGTTAATATAAAAATATAGTAAAATTTTTGCCAGAATTGAATGACAAGAAAAAAAGATATTGCATTTACAAAAGCAAAAATTTTTAATGAAAACTGATCTTCGAGGTAATGAAATGATATTATTTATTTTAAGTGACTAATTTTAACTGACCAAACACTTTATCTTATTTTTTTTTTTTTATGTATTTTGTTAATTTAACACAAGATATTTGCAGTGATTGTACGTTGGGACAGAGTTCTCAACTTTTATAATTTATTCACGAACATTTTTAGTCCCGCCTTTTTTTCGCACCAGAAATTTTGTAGATTATTTCTCTATTATATGTGACAACGATTAAATAAGAAGAAAATAATTTTTCAAAATTTCCGGTATGAAAAAAAGGCGGGGCTAAAAATGCTCGTGAATAAATTATAAAAGTTGGGAACTCAGCGTTGGGGTCAGTGTTACCAAATTTAGCGACTTTTTTATTCAATAATCACCAATAATTTTAAGGAGTGATATTTTATATACATAATACACGATTACACTTCGGAGTGATTAGGCAACCGTTACAATTAAAATTTAGTGGTAAATATTGAATAATAAACATACTTGCCAACCATCTAATTAATAACCGTACAATTGTTAACGCCCCCTGAAAAAACGCCCTTTTTCTCACACCAATATATTTTTAGAGTAATTCTCTCCAAATGGTGTTACGATTAAATAAGACTAAAATTACTCATAAAAATTATTGGTGTGTAAAAAAAGGCGGGTACTAAAAATTGTACGGTTCATCATGAGATGGTTGTCAAGTATGAATAAATTTCCTAAATTTGGTTACACTGGTTGGGAACGTTCTTCATGGCTTGTCTAGTATCTAAGCGAGTTCAAGGCCAAATTTCTTCAAAGGAGAAAGTTCTCAGAAAATATGAATGCTGTCTAATGTATAGCGGGTTAGCGCTCTCTACACAAAATCTACAACCTAAGTTTGTGCCCCTTGGTATTACATATGATTAATTATTCCAGTAATTAATTACAATCCGGAGTAATTTTCTTCTTGAGCCACGCACCTACATCATTAAATATGTATTTAAAACCACAAGTATTCTGCCAGTTATGGGATAGGTTAACCGCAAATGATATTTTGGCATACAGCATAATACTAACAATAATAAAGAACTAAATTCTTAAAGTGTAATTCTTAGAAAATTATTACAGGTTAAAGACACGCACACAAAAGGGAGACGGAGAGAGAGATTTAAAATTATGTGTTTATACATATGTTCAATGCATATAAGTAAAGCTATATATAAAATATACATTATGATAAAATGATATGTTATACAGTAGGTCTGTCCAAACCAAAGCATAAATAATTCCCACTTCACATGGTAAATTTACTCATTTATTTTAAGAGCGTGTGCATATATTTATGGAAGGGAGAGAAGATTTAGAACAGAATGCTTTGATATTAAATGTATTTTTATTCATAAATTAACAGTAGCACACCAAACATTTATGACTACACTTTAAAAATTATAGTAAAAAGACTCAACAATCGGTCTAATAATATTTCATTAACGATAATCAATGCGATATTTGTTTCGCTAATTGACGTAATCGTCGAATAACCAGGAAGAATTTATAATTTTTTTTATGTGTTAATCGAAGATACCGATTTTTAAATTTCGCGAATTCCGTCTTGGACGGTGAAATATTACATGGTGGGCCACGGCTCAAATGTCGCGGTTTGTTCACTCCAGCTGAACAGTATATAAGTTATACTACAAGCTGAAATTTATGTAAGTATAGCTGTAATAACGAGTGAAACTTAATTGAAAGATAACATAAAATCATTTACGAGAAATTTAAAAAAAAAAAAAAAAAAAAAAAAAAGAGTTTTCTGAAGTAGTTAAATTTTTCATTTTAAGAGGGTGTTCTGTTCTAGAATTTAAAAAAAAAAATCACCTTTTTATTTTACTAAGATTCCGGCCTTAGACCTTTCGGAATTCGGTCTAGACCTTTCAGAATCACCGATTTAAAAAAACAAAATAAATATATATATAATGTACTATTTTATTACTTATTAAACTGCTGTTACTGCTTGCAACTTTTGCACAAAACTTTAAACGCGTTTTTCTCAAAACTACTTTTTTTCAACATGGTTGACATGATATCTCAAGTTTTATTTAACCAATTTACTTGAAATTTCATACCAACCTTCAATATATAACCTTCTATCGCCCCTACCACTTTTGTATAAGAATTATTATTTTTACTATTTTTAGAAAAGTAAAAATTAGGGAAAAAAAAACTAAATATATTAGGGGGACCGGAAAATAATGTCGTTTTGAATTAAAATACTGACATCGGAAATTTATCCTGGATAAAATTTAAGATATTCTTAGGTAACTTATAAGATGGTTATTTGTAAAGTACCATGTACACACTGTTAAACAAAAATTTCCGGTTTCATTTTATTAATTCAAAACGACATTATTTTCCGGTCCCCCTAATATAAAATAAATTGGGAAAAAAAAAATAAATAAATAAACAGTCTTCATTTTGCATTTTTTTTTTTTTTTTTTTTTTTTTTTTTTTTAGGTAGAGGGTATATCATGAAAAACGGCAGTTTTTCTAGTGACGCAAGCGCAAAAGCAAACGAACGCCACGACACTCAGCGGAAACGGAAAAACGAACGAAAACTGCGACACTTATATATACAGGAATTTTAAGATCAAAGAAACCGCTGAAAGCCGACACTTAATATCTCAGGAAATATGGGAGGTTATGTTCTGATATTTTCAAAATAGACTTTCACCTTCTGTCTGATCCTACCCTGAAATCGCTACATTTCTGCGTGCAATATATTTCGAGATATGAATTGGCTCATTTAAGTTATAAATGGACGGACTATATGTGTAAGAATTTTTTCTCGAATATGGCTCGAGCGAATTTAGTTTAATTTATATATGATATTAATCGCTTTTATCTGATGTGCCTGACATCTCCCTTTTCCCTAGGAAAACTCTTGTTTTTTTTATAGCTCAGTTTAAAAATCGAACTATTTTTTACTCCGAAAATACCGTGATGCGGCAGTTTCGCGGACGAATACAGTCTTCTTTTCTATCTGAAATACTCAATATCAAATAATCGTTTTGGCTCCATCTATCGGGAAGCGTCAAAAATAAACACACAAAAAAAATTTTTTTTTTCTTTTTTTAATATATATATTAAATGAGTTATTTATTTAGGTACTTGTATTTTATATGACATTTGTTTATCAAAAATATTCTTTGTATTTACATTGTTTTCATGCTGATACGTTGTTAACTTTCAAAATTGGTTCTATTTTAAAAGGTGATTGCAACAACAAAAAATTTTTCCTTTATTTTCATAAAAATGACAAATAATATGATAATCATATGCAAATATTTGTAATTTTTTCAAAATTAGGTGATAAATCACTTAAATTACGGATTGAAAAATTCTTAAAACAGAATTTGAAAATAATTAATTTGCTCATTAAGTTTCTAGTATATATAATATATAAATTACAAAATGTTAAGCTATAATAAAATTTTGAATAGATTAAGATTTTTTTTTTTTATTAAATTTATAACAAACTATACTACTTAAATATTTACCAGTATAAAATTTTCACTTTTTAAAGATTTTTCTATTATTATTTATTTTTCTCTTTTAAATCAAATCTATACCTAAAAAATTATAATAAGAAATAAATATAAATAAGAAATTTTTGTTATTTTTAAAATGTACTATATTATGCCTTTGTAATGTTGGATGTTTCCATCTTTTTTATCACTTTTTATAAAATTTTGAAATTTTATTTAGTTTGTTATTTTGTTCGAGTATGACCTATAAAACAACACTTTTAATACAGTGTTATAACTCATTACCATGCTCCTTTAATTTTACGTTTTGATCATTAACCCCTAAAAAGTAATGATATCAATACAAAAAACCCTTAACGGGTTAAAAGTTTGTGACGCAGCACTGTACTTTATGGCTATAAGAATTAGAAATACGGGTCTTAAAAATAATGATATCAAATTTTCAGTGACGCTTTGATATTAATTAAATTATACATAGATTTTCTTATTTGAATTTGCTTTTTCCTTTTATTTATATTTACAGTGTAAACGTTATTTTCAAGTAAAATATATGTAAGTAAAATATATGGAAATGTTTACTTTGTGTCATTTCATCCAAATAAATTGAAAATGCATGCAAATAGATATCGTGATGCAAAGAAAAAAACTGTGAAATTTTTTTCAGTTTTGGATGGCGTGACGCAAAAGATAGAATAATTCATTGAAATAAATATATTTCAGTACATAATATAAGCTTAATGAAAGTGATATATTTGACAGCGTATTTGAAAATTAAAAGCAATATTTCAATGTGCACATATACTTTAATATGCAAAACAAAATAATTGCAGAGAAATTTAAAAACAAATCACTTAATGTAACACCACTGCGTTACTGGAATTTCATATAATTTCTTTTAAAACACATGCTTTCATAGTATAAGAGATGTGAATGGAAAGGTATCAATGAGTAAATGCTATATGTTATTTTATGTTGAAAATAACGTTTACACTGTAAATATAAATAAAAGGAAAAAGCAAATTCAAATAAGAAAATCTATGTATAATTTAATTAATAGCAAAGCGTCACTGAAAATTTGATATCATTATTTTTAAGACCCGTATTTCTAATTCGTATAGCCATAGTACAGTGCTGCGTCACAAACTTTTAACCCGTTAAGGGTTTTTTGTATTGATAAGTTATACTGCTAATATGTCATCAAATTCCGATCGTGTATTATATGCATGATATCTACTTGTTTTTCCATGCAAGATTAGTTGCCCCTACAGCATTATGCTTAAAATGGACGCTATGAAATTAAATCTTGTGTCCTAACGATTTATCTCTTCAGTTTGCACGTTTTTCTACAATTTAAATAATAAATAAGTTTTTTTTTTTTTTTTTTAAGTATGATCTGGATGGACATTCTTATATATAAATTCCCTCTCTATTTCTAAGTCAGCTCTTATGTTTTTAATACGGAATTTTGGGGATTATAGTAGAGTGAGTATTATGGTTGTTTTCTTATCTTTATTAAAATTATTGCTGGTTATTTTTTTATAGCTTATTATTACTGATTATTTTAATTTTAATTATTTATTAATTTATCCTGCGGATTATCATGGTATTTTATCATCTGTTTTTTGCATTCTACTACTTTGTACAGTATATATACATATATATATATTTATGTATGCAGATGCTAAAATTAATGTTTAAACTGGTTTGTTTATGTTCGCCTAAGAAATTCTACATTATTCCATAAACTGACAAACGATAAGCGACATTATTTCAGAAATTTAAATTGAATCAGCATCCAGAGATGAGTGAAAATATCCCGATCAATAGTATTCAGACAGCAAACACATAATGTCAAAAGGTCATTTTATGATTATGTTTTAAAAATATAATACATTGGTCACGATTTCTTATCAGAAAAAACATCTTTTTAAGTACATATGAATAAATGATATGAATAGTGTAAGTCTTCTTAAAATTATACTGCTTTAATCCTTTTAATAAAAGATATATCAATTAGAAAGTTGCGTAAGCCCTTCTTCTTATTTGATATATGCTTAAACACCGAACCGTGAGTCGACTACGTCACGTTCTTCCTCATCATCATCTTCATCCCATCCAAGAGTTAACTGACCTTCGAGGTCACTTGAGGGCCACCTGGTGATGCTGAGGCGTCAGTGGTAATCAGCATCCATTCTTATAGTCATACAATTCTATTTTATATTACTTCTTTATAATTGTCAGAGTCAAAAAATTCCATTAAGAAAATTCCATCAAGATTGATTTGTCGAACTTAAATATGATGAGATTTGTGCTAAGTATGTTATTATTGGGAAAAAAGGGATCTACTATTTAGGAAAATCAAAAATGTTTTATTTTTGTTAGACAAGCGATAAATGTTTATAAAGTACAAGCTAACAAATGATTTGTATTATACCTTCCTTAAAAAAGCGTTTTCGCCTAATACAGGAGACGCATTCTTCACTTTTTGTTTTTCTTGGGAGTGAGAGGGTGGGGGTGGGGGGTGCACTTTCAGGCAGTGTTGACAGATCTGGCGGAATTTTTATTCAATAATCCCCAATAATTTTGTGAAGTGATATTTGGTATACATAATACGCTACTAGTCTTCGAAGTGATTGGACAAACGTTACAATTAAAAATTATTGGTGATTATTGAAGAAAGAATCTTCCAGATCTGGCAACACGGTTTTCAGAGATGAAAAATTGTCAACTACTTTGCTAATACTACTTTTATAGAGAAAAAAAAAAAAAAAAAACGCCGCGATTTCTGCTAATAGAGCTGAACATAAACTATGAGTGGTGCCAATTTTAGGGACTTTTTTATTCAGTATTCATAGCTAATTTTATGTTTGATATACAGTCGGTAACAAAAGTGTCCGAACACTAGCAAAAGTTCATATGTAAAAAAAGTACGCTTAAAACAGTTTTGCTAAATAAATCCATGTCGAATTCTGTTCTTAGACTGAATAAGAAAGGATTCGATAAGGATTTATTTAACAAAATAGTATTAAGTGTACTTTTTTTAAATAGGAATTTTTGCTAGTGTTCGGGCACTTTAGTTACCGACTGTACATGACAGCATAGATACTGTAATTTATATAGATCTATCATCCCCATGTTATCATGCAAAGAGTTTTGATGCTGAATTTTTTTTTTTTTTTTTTTTTTTTTTTTTTTTTTTTTTTTAGCATCAGCCATTAACCGGTATTTAACTCGGCAATTGTAATAGAATAGAATGTTGATGAATTTTTAAAATGCCGATGTATTGCGCAGCATTCAACTGTACTAATAAATGGATGAAAGCAGGGTTTAACCTGGCAAAAAAATTACTTTAGCATTTTAGCGAAAATAGGCAAGCAACTATTTTAGCTTTTTCGAAAGTTAATTAATTCTTTGGATACCATTGGTTTCTTTTACTTAGCTTTGTTATCCTCAGTTTTGTTTTCTATTCTTTTGTTCATTGATGATTTTAACCAAGCATCCATGTTTGTGACTTTAAAAACATGAATCAGGGAAACTATGTTTTGATTTTATCAATAGAAAAAGAGGTACTCATATCATATGTGTAAAATGGAAAAGCAATTGAAAAATTAAGTAAAGTGTAGTGGTAGATAATCGGGAAATACTAGTGCTAAGAATGCTTCTATGAATCAAATTCTGAATTCTGACATACTTTTAAATATTTTTGCATTTAAATTCAATCATTAAAAAAAATCAAAATTACTGTATAAATAATCATTCCCAAAAATTTCAGTCCTTTCGTAGTTTTTGCCTGCAAATATTACAAAAAAAAAAAAAAAAAAAAAAATCTGAACTATTATATAGAGATATTTTATACAGTTATCTTGTTTTAGCTTTTTAGCGAAATTCTGACCAACATGTTTTAGCAAAATATGATACCTTTTAGCAAAATGCTAAAAAAACTAATGGCAGTTTAAACCCTAGATGAAAGGAAAGGTAATAGGCTTTCATAAGTAAGTTATATTTGACTAATTTATGAAAAATATAATTTTTATAATCAGTTGCTTTGTTATTATTATGAAATAATTGCTGTTTTGATTTTCAATGGAATACTTTTATTAAAGTTTGATATTTACGGAAGTAAAAGCGCGGACAGACAGACAGAAGTCGTAAAGACTTTTCAGCTTTATTGGTAAATGTTATAAACAAAGTCAATGTAATTAAATTTTACCAGACAGAAATAGTAGACTTAATTCTTAAATGATTGATTCTTTAAATGTCGTTACGTATTTTTTTTTTTTTTTTTTTTTAATGAAAGAAAAGAAAAGAAAGAAAGAAAAATGAGTATCTACAGTTTTTTATTCACCTTTAGTGCATAAATTATTCATATATTTATTTGCTAAATTATCCGTGTGTATTCACTCGGAGAAACACGGCCATTAACCGGTAAAAATAGCCGTCTTTCTCGGAGTAAAAAGGAATCACTTTTTCTCCCTCGATGATTAATCTGTGTCTTATTACTATATCTATGCATGACAGAGGATTAAGCTTCGAAATTATTAAACAAACATTACAATTAAAAATTAGGAACAGATATTGAGTTTAAAAGTCCCTAAAAGTGCAACATTGATACACTGGCGGGCAAAATTGAAGCAACAGTTTGTTTTTTTGTTTTCTTTTTTGCGCATCATTTTTAAACAAATGTAAATATAAATATGAAATTTTAATGTCATATTCGTCATCAATTCATTATTCGAATTTTTTTTATAATTTTAATATAAGTAGTAATTTTTAAACTGATATTAATTCATGTTTTATCAAAAGTAATCTTTGGAAGAAATGAAAAAAATTATCAGAGAGTTAACTGACCTAGAGGTCACTTGAGGACACCTGGTTTGGTGAGGCATCAGTGGTAATCAGCATCTATTCTTATGATAATAACATTCTATTTTATATTATTTTATTTTTCATTTATCAGATTTAACATCGAGAAAATTTGATCAAGATTGATTTGTAAAGTTTAACTATAATGAGATTAGCGCAAAGTATTATGTTATTATTAGGGGGGGGGGGGGGGGGGGAACTTTTTGAATTAAGAAATTCGGCTTTTTTTAATTTTTTTTCCTATGCAAACTAATACTTTTTTCAAAGTACAAGCTAAAAAATGATCACTAAGACCCACGTTTTAAAATTTTGAATTTTTGGTTGTAGAACTAAACAGACATTGGCATAGAAAAATAAACCCAAAGCCTGTTTTCTCGTTTTATTCTTTTGGGTATATTTTTTAAACAAATGTATACATGAACATGAAAGTTGATGAATTATTCGTTACCATATTATTCATAGAATTTCATGTAACTTCAACATAAATAACAATTTTTAAATTGATATTAATTCAATTTTTAAAGAAAGCTTCAGAAGAAATTAAAGATGTAAATAATTTTAGAAAAGAAAACTAAATGAAAAATGGTGCTAAGGGTGATGCATTACAGATAGGTGAAGATACACGTCTCCAAATGTTAAATTAAAACTGTATTTTTCTTCCTTTCTTTTTCTTTCTTTCTTTTCTAAGTGAATAACATTTTATAATACACATACGAACGGGAAAATTGGGTAAGATGTTATAAAATTTTTTATTGGCACCATTTTTATTCTTGAGAGTTTTATAATTAATAAATTATTAATTACATATATATACAGTCGGTAACAAAAGTGTCCCAACACTAGCAAAAATTCCTATGTAAAAAAAGTACACTTCATACGGTTTTGTTAAATAAATCCTTGTCGAATCCTTGTCTTAGTCAGAGTAAGAACATGATTCGATAAGGATTTATTTAACATAACTTTATGCAATGTACTTTTTTTACATAGAAATTTTTGCTAATGTTCGGACACTTTTGTTGCCGACTGTATATACATATGATTATGATCTATAGATATATTTTAATTTGTTATAAAAAATAAAATAAAATGAATACGAGAAGAAAAGTTCGGTTTAAATTAAAAATTTGGAGGTATGTGTAAATTAAAACCTCACCTATGCATTTGTAACACTATTTATCATTTAGTTTTCTTTTCTAAAATTGTTTTCATTATTATTATTATTATTACTTTTAAGTTTACTTTTGAGAATATATATATATATAATCCTTTTGATAGTAGAAGCAAAGAATGAGAACGAAGAATAGTTAGTCAAATAATTCACCAAAGAGACATACACACGCCAAACAAAGCAACAAGATTTCTCAAATTGATTCAATTATCAAGTTCAACAATAGCACTGACGCCAATCCACTGTACAACAAATACTTGTTGAAAATTGAAATAGAACCGTGTAATTAGACTCTGGTGGAAAGAAGGTTGACTCTAGGACAGTATTTCAAGGTGAAAAAAGAGAACCCTGTAATGAACAATAATGACCCATTAAGCGCAGTAGAAGCCAAGCAATAGACACAAGATCACCAAAACCACAAAGACCAATAAGAATGAACAAAATCTCTATGCAGGAGAAGCTCAGAAAGGGGATGAAATACACACATTCAAAGAAACCAATTTTAATTTTTAACAGCCCGCAAAACAAACGATACAACAAACCAACTCAACCAAATCCCAACAGAAAAACTCAAACTAAATTAAAATCCAGGGAAATATATATATATATATATATGCGCAAAAGAAGAAGACAATAAAAGAGATTGATGTTTTAGTTTTCTATGCCAGTTTACTTTAAAAAACAATTTTGTTTGATATATATTTTTTCAGGGGGGGGGGGGCGCATTTAAGATTGTTATTAAACAATTTCTCTCAAATTCGTGAGAGTATTTTTCTTTAGAACACTCTTTTTGAAACTTATTTGACTTATTTCGGGTATCCCTATATTTATTTATGCTTTTATAGTAAAAAATAAATAAGCACATTAATACAATGAGATAAAGATATACTGGAAACGCAACAGATAATGGATTATTTAATTCTAGCATGCTTCAGGATATTAAATAATATTGTTATTACTATCCAGTAACAGTTAGCTGGGCAAGGTACGGGTAAAACATAAACGATGTACGATCCAGAGGGAGAAAATTCTGAACTCAGCAGTGAAAACAAACAGCCGTAAAAGTTTGTAGTGTTTTAAAAAAGGTTATTGGACAAAAGAAAGAAAGAAAAAAAGTAAATAAATAAAAAGAATATTAACATGTTTTAAACTACTTTTTTTTTACCCTTCTTATACTGGTTTTAAAGACTAATACTTCGTACAAATAATGCAATACAATAAACTAATAATTATCCGTGAGCGGATTATGCGTATTGCGGATTATCCGCGAGCCGCGCCGCGGATAAGAGGCTTATGAAAGCGCGGAAAGGCTATGAAAGCGCGGAATTAAGTGTTTTCTCAATAACAAGCACAACCAAATGATTGATTCTTTCAAGAAATGTAGAAACAAATAACTATGTTGTTTTTGTTTTATTTTTTGCACAATACGGTACTGTTTAACTTACTGCATAAATTGGCTTACAGAATGTATTTTGTCTTGATCGTAAGTATACTTTTTAGGTTGATTTCTTTAGAAATCGACCTATTGCAACCATTTTGTTTATCTATATCTATCTATCTATAATAGAAATTTTGTCATCACGATAATTTCCGAAATAATATCCCAAATCGAACCACCAAATTTGGGCAGCGAATTTACTTCTAAATATCTTGGATGAGTTCGTTATCCAAGCTGCTCAGCCATTTTGTTTCAAGTGGAGACCACTTGAAAATTCACACAGTAAAAAGCATATTTAAGACCGGATTTGTTTGAATTTTGGTGTATACATAGACCTTATAAGAGCCTCAACCGAGTTTATTAATGAACTTTATCCGCCATTTTTAACAAAGTGACGGATACTTTAATTAAGGCGGGCCTATTTGAAATCAGTCTACCACTTGAAAATTTATCATCGTGATAATTTTTGAAATACGGAATCAATTCGAACCAAAGTTGGACAGTGAG
This sequence comes from Salticus scenicus, assembly GCA_963930645.1. Classification (NCBI taxonomy): domain Eukaryota; kingdom Metazoa; phylum Arthropoda; class Arachnida; order Araneae; family Salticidae; genus Salticus; species Salticus scenicus. Next base: position 50,473,205 of record OZ005649.1, read on the forward strand.
CTTATCATACAAATAGCTTGAATAAGTTCACTGGGCAACTTGTCCTAGCATTTTATTTCTAAGTTTTGGCCACTTGAAATCAGGCTGCCACTTGAAAATGTACCACCACGATAACTTTTGAAATACTAAACTGATTCAAACCAAAAATGGATAGTAAATTTACAGTTCAAATATCTTTGATAAGTTCGTTAGGCAACTTGCTCCGCCTTTTTATTTACAAGTGGCAGCCACTTGAAAATTTGTCATCATGATAATTTTTGTAATACTATATCTATTCGAATCAAGTTAGCGCAGTGGACCTATCATTTAAATATCTTAGAAAAGTTCGCTGAGCATCTTACTCCGCTCTTTTGTTTATAAGTGGTGGCCACTTGAAACCACGGTGTCACTTGAAAACTACTCATCACGATAACTTTTGAAATACTGAATTAATTCGATCCAAAGTTGAACAGTGAAATTTTCATATAAATATCTTGAATGATTTCGCTGTGCAAGTTGCTCCTTCATTTTATTTCGAAGTTGCGGACACTTAAAATCAGACTGCCACTTGAAAATTTGTTATAATAATAACTTTCGAAGTACTAATATAATTCGAACCGAAGCTGAATAGTGAACTTATGTTTCAAATATCTTAGATGAGCTCGCTGGGCAACTTGTTCCGCGATATTGTTTCTGAGTAATGGCCACTTGAAAATTTGTTATGACGATAAATTTTGAAATACTTAATCAATTCGAACCAAAGCTGGACAATGGACTTATCATTCAAATATCTTAAATGATTTCGGTGGCCAAGTTGTACCGCAATTTTGTTTCCAGGTTGCAGCCACCTCAGAATTTTTTTTCACGATAACTTTGAAAATACTGAACTAATTCGAACAAAGTTGGACAGTCGACTTATCTTACAAATATCTTATATTAGTTCACTGAGTAACTTACTCCGCCATTTTGATCCAAGTGGCGGCCACTTAATTTGTCAACACGACAACTTTTGAAATGCTGAAATAATTGTAACTAAATTTGTAGAGTAGACTTACAAATGCATTTGGTATGTTTATTTGCCAACTTGATCCGCCATATTGTTTCCAAATGCCGACCACTTGAAAATTTAAAATTCACATAAAAAAGGTATTTATGAATCGGTTTGCTTCGAACTCCATATGTACATAGCCCACATCAATATTTCCACCATGTTCATTAATAATTTGTAGCCGCCATTTTGTTTCAAAAGGGCGTCTAACTGATAAGAAAAAGAAATCAACCTACTCTTCCGATTTTGCCAGAAGGACTTGTTTATTTATTGTTTTTACATGCTTTAGTGCACATAAATACAAATATTTTTACTAAACTGGGAATATTTTCACTGTTAGTATTATGTTTTACACAAAATGCAATTAAGTATTTGAGCTAGAATATTTTTTATCTCATTACCCTGCATTTTCAGCCTTTTTTCGGTTTATCCGTTATCTGTGCCACGATTTATTTATTCAGAGAAAGATAAATAATGTTATCGATAAATCTGGAAAATAAAACGATAGTTCAAAGCATCCATTTAAACATTCAATGGTAATTAAAAATACTTACGTAAATTATTATTATTATTATTCCGTAAATGCGATAGAATTCTGAACGGACTTTTTTTTTCCATCTGGATGGAGTTTATGTACATAAAATGCATGAAAAAAGTTATCCTATAACTCACTGCTTTTGGAAAACGAATAATTTTAAAATCAAAGCATTTAAATATATATATTATTTTATTAAAATTTAATAATAAAAATCTACCCTCGGATAATTTTATATTAATCATTGTAATATATCTCACCCCTCCCTAGAATATATTTTTAAACTTAACATATATAATATGACATTTTAGCAGAATTAAATAAATAAATATAAATATATATATTAGAAAGCTGAAAGTTAATAGCTCTCTTTCACCAAGTACGGGATCAACCGTAAATCATTTACTTCAAAATTAGCTTTTAGTATGTGCATAGTAATGAGTTATTTAAATAACGTCTAGGAAAAAATAAAGAAAGAAAGAAAAAGAAGAAGAAGGAAAAAAGTAAAAGTAAAAACGAAAGAAAAAGTTTCCTCTCTAAACATTTTTCTATATTCAATATAATTAAACTCTGACCGTCTCGCAAAGTAATCTCCGTTTGAAAGTAAATATTTTCATTGCCACAGCTTGGAAAAGTAAAAGAAATCGTCTGAAGTCAAGTCTGCAGAAAAACGTAAACCATTACATCAGTACGATTATCATCTGACAGAAGGATGTAGGAGAAATAATAATATTTTCGCCCACACCTTATTCGATATCTTTTTTTCTGCTATTTTTCTTTTGATATGGGGATCTCCAACCTTACAGGGTTTCTCAATGAACCATAAAGGTCGTGGTACTGCATACCAAACTGCTGTAACTGTTAAGCCGTTCAAGTTTCGAAACATCAAACTGCAGCATTGCGTTGGAGCAACAGCAAATACCATGTATGGACAAATCCTGTTGAAACGGATGACTAAGAGTCAAGTTTATCAACATAAAGTTAATGCATGGAATACATTTGATATTAAATATTACTTTAACAAATGAATAATTATTTTTTAAGAATGCAATCTTATTAAGATATTTTATTTCCTAATAGAAGAGTTTCATTTCTGTAATTGCTGCTATGAGATGAATGAACTTAACCAAACAAGAAATATTTATTGTAAAGTCAAAGAATTAATTAACGCATTTTTGTTTTAAGTAAATTATATTTCCGTCATTTTTTATGTAATGAAGAAAATGTATTATAAACTTATTAACCCTCTGATTGGTATGGTAGTTTTCATAATTTTCAAACATAGGAGGTAACTTAAATCGAAACATTATGTATATATATATACAGGGCTGCCACTGGTGATTTTTATTATTATTATTATTATTATTATCTTCGTACCACTACTTCTATAACATAAAATTTATAATATATTTAAGCAGGCAAAGTACAGATTTGCCTTCAAAAATACAGGGTGATTATAATTAAAGTTACGATTTCAAAATGCTATAATTTTAAAACTACCCATCAGAGCGATTTGATATTTTACCATAGCAATCATGAGGCAATAAAATTTTGTTTGGCAAAAGAAAAAATAATAGTTCCAAAATGCGCCGTTAATTATCCGTAAGGTATTTGTTTCATGAAGTTCCTCTTTTTCTCTTTTCATTATGACTGTTTCCGCTGTAAACACGTATTCTTGTCTTTTTGCTAAAAATTGTAGGAAACCCTTGAAGTCTATTGTTTCCTGCTATTCCATTGTATTGCTAACAACATTCCTGTGTTGAATGAGTCCATTTAAGCATTTCCCCTGACATTACCCTGATAGCGCCATCTATAAGAACATGTGGCAACTACTTGTTTCCTCCCCCAAACAAAATTTCATTGCCTCACGATTGCTCTGGTAAAATATCAAATCACTCTGATGGGTAGTTTTAAAATTATAGCGTTTTGAAATCGTAACTTTAATTATAATCACCCTATATATTATAAATTTAATTAATTTATTTTGGGAAATAGTGGTACGAAAAAAATATGAAAGAAAAAAAGTCGACTGTGGCAGCCCTGTATATATAGTTTAGGATGAATTTATTTTTCTCATTTATTTATTCAAATTTCTTATTAAAAACATTTTGATGTTATTACAATGCCTACGAAGCATCGTCTCATTTATGACAATAATCAAACTCTAATTAAGGGCGGGGCGCAATGTCACACAATATTTTAAAGCATAGTTTTAGTCTTAAAATTAAGTTATTTATTGTTCACACACATATATATATATATATATATATTATTTTTTAAATTTATTTATTATTATTATTATTTCTTTTATACTTAATAGAACAAGTAAAAAAAAGAAAAATTTTTAAAGTCAATTCCTACTTCCAAACATTATCGAAAACGTTTTTTTTTTTTTTTTTTTTTTTTTAAATAATTCTGAATTAGGAAATAAGAAACGCGCGTGCAAAATGAAATAAAAATAATTATAAGATTAAAAAAAAACTTTTTATATACCATGTTTTTAATTTTCTGATGAATCATAGAGCTCTTATCAATGTGCATAAAATTTTTAAAGTGATAATGACATCGATTTTTGTGATATGCAAAATTTAACTTTTTATAATTTTTTAATGTTCACTTTTAATTAAATGTATTTATTTTTATGTCGAAAGAAAATGAACTCGTAAAGTTTTTTGGGCAACAATTAAATTATAGCTAATATTTTAATGGCTATTTTAACGCTATTAGGATGTTATTATTTTCATATTTTAATTAATTATAAGAAAACTAATAAAAATATTCGAAAATCGTACTTCGAAGTATTGTGTTGTCACCGTGTTCTGAGCAATCCTAAAAGTTTCAAATTTCTAGCTAGTCGAGAAGTTAGTTAAAAATCGATTGCAAGATTTGTACAAGATAAATATAGGGAAGTGTGAACTGATAGTAGGAATTGAAAAAGTGTTAGATTTGTAAAACTTTTCAAATTTGATGCATTGAATATTTTATGCGTTTTAAAAAGTCTTAAACACGTTTTGACCATTTTTGAAACTATGTCTGTGCGTGTGTACGATGAAAATTTTGTGGCAGCTGTAAATCAACAGCTAACACATAACACTTCATAAAAATTATATTTAGTTCAAGCTTAACATAAATTGGTGTCTATCAAATTTTAATGCATAATCGCCTATGAGGTTGCGCCGCCGCTATGCTGAAATTTCGCCCATTAAAAGGAAAGGTATATACCAGCTTCTACAGTGTATAATTTGCACAAAATTTAATAAGTGAGAGTACCATTATTAAAAATTGACCATAGTATGTCGGCCGATAGGTAAACGCTGCTATTACTCAACTTCTGCTATGTTTTTAGGACTATATCTCAGCATCTGCTGGTTAATATTGCGCCAAACTACAAATATAAAATCTTTATTGTGCGAAGCTATGTTGATTATTATTTTTTCTTTATTATTATTATTATTATTTGTGTGTGTATGTGTATGAGATGACTACATCAAACTAATTTTAAAATACGGATGTCTGTTTGTCTCTGCGTAAATTAAGTTCTTAAACACTGTTATTTTGTAATAACCATCATTTAACAATTAAAACGCAGAAGTTCGGTTATAAATAAATCAAAAAGTATTGTTAAAAAATATTTACTTTAGTGTGCCTCTGTTAAAGTCAGGCTTTGACAGTAATGGTGGTAAATGAATTTCACCATTCCCCCTTTTTCTTATGTTTGAAGATTTCGAGCATATCATACTGAGAGTTGCCAACTTTTTAACTTATATATTGCTAGTGCCTTCTTTTATTTATTTATTATTTATTTTTATTTATTTATTTTTTTTTTTTTCTACTCCACTTTCTTTGTGCAGTAATTTCTTCCAATATGTAATTGCAGTTAGGTAAGAAGAAAATTAATCTTCTAAAAAATTGGTGTGAAAAATAGACAGATACTAATAATGTTACAGAATAAATTAAAAAAATAGGTAGCTCTGCATACACAGCTGCCAACTTTTCTGCTTTTTTTTCGGAAGGCTTTGCGCTAGAATTTTGAAATAGAAATCATCTTACTATTTAAAAGACTTGGCTGTAAGCCTTCTTATAACCTATATAAGATAGGAATTATGAATATACATATCATCCCTGTCGAGAAAAGCGACACAACTCAGAAATGCAGTATTTTGAGAAAGTAATCTGCGAAATAACAATAAAGCGTTGACTAGCCTATAATAAAAAATGGCAACATTGCATATCCTGTGGATAAATTGCGTGATAGATATGTGATGCTTTTCGTGCATGTCACACACATTTTTCAATGACATAAACTCAAAATTGACATCTTTTGACTTATATTCCTTTTTTTTCCCCCGCAGTGCGATATGTATGTTGCACTCAGTTGGAGATGTGAAAAATTGTCTTCAATACTATATTAATTTACCATTTATTTTTCTTTTTAATAATACTTGGTACAACTTTAGTAAAAGACCCTCTGGCAACTTTGGCGATGCATTACAACGGTTATCGCAATTGCGTATGTACAGACCTTGGCGAGTGCCAAATTTCAAACTTCGCCAAGAGGGTCCTATACTAAATGTGTTCTTAACATTTATTATTACTATTTTGAAAACACAATTCAAGACAATTTTATATTATTTATTACATAAAAAGTTACTACTTGGAAATACTAGTAATAAATGTCTCGTTAAATACAATAAATTTGGTAACTGGCTAACGTAATCGGACAAAGATTTACATAAAAAAAAAAATAATAATAATAATAATAATGGTGATAACTGTCTCCCCATACTAATATTACAAAAAGCAGTAAATTTTTCAATTACATTAATTAAATTACCGAAAATTTACGCGGAAACATTTAAGGCGATGTTTATTGAATTCTACAATAATATTCGGCATAAAAAATATTTAGAAGATAAAAGTAATTTAGAAAGTGGGATTTTAAAATCTTTCAGAAGATTACATATTTTAGTACGAGATTTATCATTAAAATTTCCATTCAATTTTTTTGTTCTTAAAAGAACAATTGGATCTTTACTTTTTCCTTCATTTACTATATATAGTTCATATGTCATTCTTAATGACGGCTCTGACCTTTGCGATACATAAATTTTCAAGTCTACTTAGAAACTGGTTTCAACTTAGGTCACCAGTGCAACATTTTATTTTTGTTCGCTAATCTTCGTAAACTATTTTTCACTTTTCGGTTTCCTAAATGGTTTCCTTTTTTGTTATTGCAATTAATTTTATTTTTATACGAGCATAAACGAAAAAATATGTGAAATGAAAAATCGATTAAGAATAGCTTAAAAGATGAAGCCACTGTACAAAAAAAAATATCATTGATCATAAAAAAAAAAAAAAAAGGTTAAAAATTGCAAATTAATTTATCAAAAAAAGGAAGAAACACTTTAATTTTATTTTTAAAAAGTAAACATGTTTTTCCGTCTGCTTTCTGTGGTTAAACAGTCTAATAGAGTATCTAACAAAAGTTTTTAAAATGCGTCAAAAATTATTTAAAAAAAAACATATTAAAAATTATAAATCCTCAGATTTTTTTTTTTTTTAATGTCAACACGATGTAAAAGAAAATTTGATTTTTGTCAGCTTAATACTAGATGTTGAAGTAAAAAAAATGCGTACATTATCTTCATAATCACTTTCTACTGGTGTTCTAATGGGGATCAACATTCAATAAAATGTCACAATTAACATTCGATACAAACAGTTTCATTCAAAATGATTTACAGGAATTGAAATCTCGGCTATAATTTGAAATAAATGTCTAAAAGTTTGTCAATTTTTACAAATGAAAAACTATCGAATTTGTCTATATATCACTGATTTTACAAGCACGTGATATCGAGAAAATATATGACGAAAATTTTATGTAAATTTATAGTTGAAAAATGAAATGTTTTAGATAGGTAAATAATTAACCTACATGTCAATAAATTTGAAAGAATATATATCTTAAAATTCCATTATTTTGTTTTCCTGTCGAATAACCTAACTTACCGAGATTTTTATCTGTTAAATTTTTTTTAAAACTATTCAATGAATGATATTTAAACTGTCATAACCCCTTACTTATACTCAAAATAACAATAACAGCCAACAAAAACATTAAAAAAAAAAAAAAAAAAAAAAAAAGCTCTCACAAACTATCTTTTTAATCCAGATTTAAAAAAAATATTTCTTTATTACTATGTTTAACTATGTCTCAGTATTTTTTGAAATAGCTTCTTCGGTCACATATTCCCGAGGTTACAACATGAACCAGTCTAGCAGACATAAAGACATATTTCAATTCAGAAAACACCACATAAATACAGATTTGAGAGCAATAAAACGTGAACCCTTTCATAAAAGACTTAAATTTAACATCAGTCGTACATAAAAATTTTTAAGAGTTAAAGGTCTCGTTGTCGAGCAATCGGTTTTTAACCTAAACCACGTAAACTTTTCACGTTTAATCGTAAATCACGTGTGTCTTTGCTGGAACTGATGAACGTGATTTCCATCTATAAGTATTTTCACATGGCAATAGAATTACAGTGACTCACTTTCCAAAGGGACATGTTCATATCTTTAGGCTGATAAACCCACGGCGTTCATTTTTCTTTTCTGACGATAAAGATCGGGCGGTTTTCTTTTTTTATTGACTAATCACTAAAATACCTTTCTAAGACTGGGAAAGAACAGGGTTGCCAGGCAGATACTGCAATTTTATTTTTCACCATTATTTTTATAATAAAACAGTTGCTTCATATGAAAAACAAAAATGTTGTAATTAAAGCAATAGATACTTTACAAAATTATTGATGTTAAAAAATAAAAATTGTAGCTTTCATCTGACAACCCTGAAAAAAAAAACCTCTCAGAAAATACTTTCTACTCCAAGAATTTCAAGTGATGTCCATATATTTTGTCCACACTCGTACAGTATTAAAGTGTTTGACATTTTGCTGATAATAATAATTAATAACTCACAAGGAAACATTCAAAAGGTGTCGTCTTCAAAAAATATTGAAAAAAATATATGTGATTCTACTCTTCATAAAACATCAGGAAGTGATAAAATTATTGGCTGAAATGAATTACAGCGACCACAAAAAATTATCAAAATTAAGCATATTTGGCGATTTAGCGTTGTTAGGCGTTCAGTTCGCTAGCACCGAGATTGTCGTGTACGAACAGAATCGTGTTTCTTTTCTCCGCCAAATACTCAAAATCAATCGCCTCACAATGTGAAATCGCCAAATATGCTTAATTTTGATAATTTTTTGTGGTCGCTGTAATTCATTTCAGCCGATAATTTTTTTCACTTTCTGGTGTTTTAGGAAAAGCAGAATCACATTTTTTTTTTCAATATTTTTTGAAGACGACATCTTTTGAATGTTTCCTTGTCAAACAATTATAAGTCGCTTTTAAGATGATGGCAAATTATAAAACCAATAAATATAACTTTATCATTTTTGCTTACATTTTGTAAATTTCGTATGGTAAATTGATAGACTGAACGTATCGATTTTTGCTCAATCTTATATATATATTAAAGCACAAAGTTATTTTTAAAGTCCAAATTGATAGCGTCTGAGCATGCGCTAGAAATTTTTTGAGCCAATCTGAAACAGGAATATTTTTCTTTTTACATGTACACGCATACGAATCACCGAGCAAATAGATATACTAGAAATATTTAATTAAAACCCGATGATACGAACAACTTGCAAGATTAATTCATATTTTTTAAGGAATCATATTAAAAGTAAAGCAATTCGTGAATTGTTATCGCCTCCCGTACTCATTTTCGCAGTGAATTTCTCTACATGATAATAACTCAAGCCAAGATTTTTTTGTTTTGGCGCTCTCTGTTAGCATAAAATGTAAACATATATTTCTTTTTTGTTTCCGGACCATCCTTAGGGGTGTATCCCAGACCGTCACCAGTTACCAAAAGTGCAGTACTAGTGCGACGTTAAACCCAACCAACCAACCGAGTTCCTAAGTTCCATTTTTGCTCAATAAATCACTGAATGATCCTTTTGAGAACTAAGATAAGGTTCATTACCAAAAAAGAATTCTAGATGATGTCCATATTTTTATTCACACTTATAATGTCTGAAAGTTTTTAATAATTGTTAGTGGTAATTAGGGATGTTCGGGATCGTTAAAAACCGCGATCCGCGGATACAGATATGAATACGAAAATCAGTTTTTCTATATCCTTTGATACGGATACAGATATTTTATTTCAAGATCAGCCGATACGGATACGGATACGGATCTTTGAAAAATCTATAATAATTAAGTACATATATAACAATTTGTAATTCCATTACCCGTTTACCGTACGTAATGGAAGTAAAGTATTCGGTTTTTAATTATATCACCTTTTCCCCTGATTTATCTATATATTAATAGGCAAGCATAAAATTTGTAGTCCCTTTTTAACATGGGAGTAGAGGGGGAGTAGAGGGGAGTAGAGGGAGTAGGGTTAGTAGGGGAGTAGGGGGAGTAGAGTAATTATGGGAGTAGAGGGTTGAAAATGGTATCATTCGAAAGGTATGGTTAGCCGGAAGGTGCGAATACAAATATTATTTTCTTACGATAGAAGGCATTTAAAAATACTTTTATTTTTTATGCATTTTCCCCTTTCATGCACGTATTCCTTTGCATTAAAAAATACCTAAAAGCAGAGCCTGATTAAGGGGGAAGCACACATTATCTTCGCTCTCACCGGAATATTTTTACAATTATTTTTTACTTGATGTCATAGAAATTCCACGCTTTCACAAGGAAATATTTTTTATAAAAAATGAGCGGTGTAAAACAATCCAATTTACTCACCGTTATTAGACACCAGAATTCTTTTAAAATAATTTTAATGAGAATTTTCTGTTTATTATAGGAGGAAAGTATTTGTTAAAAAATAACGGTGATAAATAATGTGTGCTTCCCCCTTAATCAGGCTCTGCCTAAAAGTGGAAAGTTGTTAAATCTGGCAATTTCAAAAAACTCAAATAAAACCATAGACACCGTAATTTGTATAGCACCCTTATACGCAAGCGAAGTGATGACGTCACTGGCCGTCCGTGGAACCACAAAAAAGATTTCCTAAGGATTTGATTTATGAGAAATCATTGTTTTATTTTCTAATTTATTTATGATCTAATTTCTTTCTTTTTTGTTTTATGATTTATGTCAGCTGTAATTTAAAGAGATATTAGCCGTACGATAAATTTCATGTTTGTGTATTAATATGTAAATAATATATATTATTTAATTTTTGAAACTTCAAATGTTCTTTGTTCTTTTGGCAACAAAAAGTGACTTTATTTATTTATTTAAATATTTGGTTGTTTTATCGTTTGAAATTGACTATTTTTTTTTTTTTAAGTGCATTTATTGCTAGCTTTTGCGGGTATAAGAAGCAAGTAGAAGATACGGAAAAAATTTTGATTTCCGGTTTCCGATGAAATTACACGTTTTGAGATTTCTTTGCATTTCAATTAACTGAAATTGACTACTGATTTTTATTTTTAAAAAAGTGGATTTATTATTCTTTCCTTTGCATATATAAGTAGAAAATATAAGATTCAGAAAAATTTTAGATTTTCGGTTTTCGATAAAAATACACGTTTTGAAATTTTCCGAACTCAATTCGACCACTTTTGCAAAATATCTTTCTTTTTGAGTTCAAACTCTGTACTTTATGAACCAATCGAATTAATTTAACAGAATTTGATATTTGGTTTGACCTTGGTTTGACATGGTACCGATTAGCTTTTGGGCTGTATTACCCAACAAGGGGCGTTTTCACGTTGCGATTTTCTCTCATTTCAGGAAAGACTAACATCTACAGAGAGAAATAGTTATATTAAGTAAAACTCTGTTGATTCAGTTAGAGTGCATATTGGCAAACAATTGACGCAACTGTGTTGCAATTTAATTGCGTTTAGGACAAGGCAATAACTTTGCTTTGCCTTGCTTTGCAAAAAAATGGTCGAGTTTCGACCACTGGGCGATACTAGTATATTTTAATGTCCAAAAAAGTGGTTTTTGGAAATTATTCATTGTGTATGTATGTATATGTGTATGTAGAGGGGTGGGAGTGTACCTTCTAACAACGACTGGTATATTTTCTAAACCTAAAGATAGAACGACGGAACTTTATGTTTAAAACTTCATATTTTAACTTTTGATAAAAAAAAAAAAAAAAAACTGGAAATAGGACAAGGAAAACCAAAAAAAGACAAATCTGCACTTCAAGCAAAGCTGTTATATATATATATATATATATATATATATATATATTTTTTTTTTTTTTTTTTTTTTTTTTTTTTTTTTCAATGTCGCAATATAAAGCCCCTTTCAGGTATCTGTTCATCTGTATTAGTCGGTTTCTTCAGGAAAATTGCTAGGCAGTGTTCGTGAACATAGTAAAATATAGCAAAGCAATTTCATAAATTACGTTCAATAGAAAAGAATATCAATCGGCTTAATTTTAAGTAGCCCTGTATATTGTCTCTAAACTATATGAACATTATGTATATCGCATTGTGTTCTTAAATTTAGTTTTGTATGAAAAACACCTAATACAAAACGAAGCAAATTTCCAGCAATTTCCAAATATAGTCCCAATATATTCAAGTACTTTAAGTAACCCTGTCAACGAATGATGAAAGATTTCCATTTCACAATATGCACGAAACCTGCGTTGGCATAGGTGGACTCTGCTCAGTTCCCCATCATATTTATGTTCTCATAAACTTCTAATGGGAGCCATATTATAATCGTGTTAAAAGAAATGAATTTGACCAAAGCTTCATACAGTGACAGAATGAAATCCCCGCCTAATAGGCTATCCACCGTTCACTTCGATATATTTATCTTATTCTAATCTATTAATTTATTTTATCAGGGTCAGTTCTGTTGTTTAGTTTTCATGCTACTATTTCCAATGCAATAATCCTCAAAATTCATATTTAAATGAAATATCACCCCATTTTGCTATGTTGATAAAATCGTAAATTACGAATAATTTACGAAATTTTCCTAGAATATCTGTATTCAATCTTGTTCAAACAAATATCATAAATATAATTTTGAAGTTGTCTAATGTATTTATGATCCTCAAAATGGAAGTTTATGCTCAATTTTGCCTTATTCTGCCATTATAAGTAAATCGTAAATTCCAAATAACTTACGAATTTTTTTAATTGGAAAAATCATAGTCTATGATATTCCTGTCAGTATCCTAAATAATATTTCGAAAGTGGTTTGACATCTTTACGATGAAAATATCCCTCAAGATTGACGTTTATGTGAAATTTTGCTCTATTTTGCCATGTTAAGAAATTCGTAAATTTCCAATAACTTACGAAATTTTTATATTGGAAAATTCATAGTCATTAATATTCATGCCAGTGTCCTAAATAATATTTCAAAAGTAGTCTGACATCTTTACGATAAAAATATCTCTCAAAATTAGCGTTTATTTGAAATTTTGCCCTATACTGCCATGTTAAGAAATTCGTAAATTTCCAATAACTTGCGAAATTTTAAACGTAGTACATTTATAGTTACTGATGTTCATTCCGGCATCAAAACTGATATTTTAAAATTGGACCGACATTTTTACAGTAAAAAGTTTCCATTTAATGCACGTTTAAGTGAAATTTTGTCCTATTCTCCCATGTTAAGAAAATCGTAAATTTCTCATAACTTACGAAGTTTTTTAATTCGAATGTTGCAAATGAATAGGGTTCTTGCCAGTATCGAAAGTAATATTTTAAAACTGATCTGACCTCTCTGCAATCATTTGTTCGAGAGATATCGTGTTAACAGACTAACAAACTAACGGACTGACACACTAACAGACACCCTACAGACAGACACCATACAAATTTTGTCATTTTCGGATTCCTCACACCTGAAAACGTATAAAAAAGTAAAAAAACCTAGGTCGAAATTTTTCACGATTACCTAAGTTCCCCATACCTATAGTATGATGGGGAACTAAAAATATGTTTATTCCATTTTCTTTAGAGCAGCCTATAGATGTTACACTATGCTTACCAAAAATTTCCCCTGTAGACTTAATATATTTGAATTATCTTGGATAGCGCTGTACACGAACCATTTGCTTGATCTTAACAAAAAATTTAGTGTGGTATCCCTATATCATACAGATTCAGAATACAGAGTTTAGACTGCCTGCTACTATTTATTCGCGAGATATTCTAATAACAGACGCACACAGACCAACCGCTAAAAACATGATTTCTGGATTCATGGGACCTCAGAACGTATAAATATAACAAAAATTCAATTTTGAAAATTTGATCCGATGTTTTAGATGTTTTTATTTTATATTATTTTTTGAATTAAATCATAGCATGTATTACCTTTATAAACAGAGTATATATTAAGTGCAAACGGCGGGAAATTCAAAATTTCGTCATGTAAATTTGAAGACGGGAGTTCATTGCATAAATAGGAAAAATGAAAGGATTTAAAAAAAAAAAAAATTGTAAATTACAGGAAAACGTAAATTCCGAGACCCTAAAAGCGAGTCTATACTGTATTTCTTTTAGTTATACGTTAAAGATTATTTATAATGAGTTAAAACAGTTTCTTCCTGTTTTTCTGGAAATTTCTACAAAAGATCCGTATTAGATCCGTTGAAGAAAAAAAAATATATATATTTTTTTTTTCTCGCGGATACGGATCCGGATTCGAATACGGATATTTTTTTTCTCGTGGATATCCTCGGATACGGATAAGGATACGGAGCTCCGGCACATGTCTAGTGGTAATAAATTACTGATTCAAATTTTAGTTTTGCTTCAGGTGAATGCTTGCTAGAATGCTTAACGGTTATAGTGGTAAATCATAAAAGTACACAATAAATTGAAAATTTTACTTTTTTAGTCTCGCGTGCATTTTTTTCCAGAGCTATATAAATAAAAATTAGTCGTATCCATTTTTTCTTTAAAATTTAAAAATAATAATACCTTTTGACTGATTCCATCAAAAGAATTTTTCACGATGACCATATATTTGTTTAACATTATGATGTACAAAAGTTTTCGACAATCTGCCGATGGAAAAACTTTAATAAATTTTTTATGCGACTTTTAAGACAGAATGCAAAAGGATATCAAATCAAAAAATAAAGCCCCACAATGAATCATTATTATTATTTTTTAAAAACATTTTCCTTTTTTTTTTTAAAAAAAAACAGGTATATTTAATAAGCACATAAACATTATTTTACTGGTGAATTTAGACACGAATGTTTTGGAAAACATAGATGATCGAAAAGAAAATAATAATAATCATTATAACAACAACTTACCAGTTACATCTTTTGAAAAATCTTGATAATCATCTGCGCTTGTATAAGGGGGTAATTGTTTTATTATGGTAGCATAATTGTAACCTTCTGCTTTCCATGTTCTTTTGCACATACCTCCAGGTCAATAAATCCAACAATCATTCAGTTAAAATTAATCCTTTATATTTTCTGATACAAAATTGAAAGAGATTGCATGATAAATTGCTAAGACCACCAAAGCATGCCTCTAGAATTTATTTACTTTTTTTTTTTTTTTTTTCAATAAAAAAAACTGTGGATGATAAAATGTTATTCTAATTGTAACAAGCTTAAAAACCTTTTCATACATGGGTGGTCGAATAAAATAGAATGAAAAAAAGCAAAATGCGTTAAAAAAATATAAATCCTATACGTACAAATATTCTCATTTAATAATCTGTAGAGTTACTATATTAATCATCGTCATTTTGTGAGATTGTTTTAACCTTTCAGCGTTTTCTACATGTTTTCTTTTCGAAAATTACTAAACTTCAAAAATAGTTCAGACCATATAATTCCATGGACTATTTTTGTTCTCGACTATTTTGTTTCTTTTGATACTAGTGTCCCTGATAGTCCACACATGAGAGACGTATGTTTAAAACGACTTTTATTTTTTCTCTACTACCGACCTTATATTTTACACAGGTCATCAAAAGTCCGCATGGTTAAAAATGGGATTATTAGAACTTTACATTATGACATAAATCTTTTTGAATTAAAATTATGAGTGCTAATTTTAAATATTAATATTAAAGTACATAAGGTAAAGGTGTCCCATGCTTAGTTATACTGCTGCAACTTAATAACTAAAATAATTACAACAGTTCACAGTTTAAGGTCAAAAATCAAATTTTTGTTAATTTCGATAGTGAATAACTTTTCTAGGGTACAAAACCATAAAATAAAGTATCACAAAAATGGATCTCTGAAATCACACTAATGAAAAAATGTAATTGTAATTGTGTGGTTTTTAACCTTTATCAGTTTATAGGTACCCGAAATGTTAATTTATTAAAGTATTATGTATACTGTGTGAATTGTTTTGTAATTTTGAGTTTAAAAAAAAAAAGCAAACTTATAAAATAATGCTTAATTATTTAATTAAAAAAAATGAGCAAAAAAATTTAATATTTTATCATAATTCAATTAAAATAATTTTGTGTTATTATATAGCACATTTTAATAAAACAAAATTAATCTGCAATTATTTAATTCAATGTTTAATTTTCTGCTTTAGTGTGCTTCAGTTAGCCGAACTATAGAATTTAACAAACTAGGGTAAGTACAGTCGGGGGGGAAAAAAACGCAACACCCGCTGTAATTTCGTTATTAATTGACGCAGGAACATATAATAGACATAATTCAACAGGAAATTAAATGCACTTTCTGAAAATGTCGTCAAAATTTGAATTAAGGGTCATCTACATATTGAAATGAGCGCCAACTTTTTTCAATAGCAACACCCAATTTTGACTTCATATTCGAATTTCTGAGAGTCTGGCAGTGCGGAAAAGTATACTATTAGTATACTTTAACTTTAGTATTAAAAAATTTATAATTAAAAATGTGTTAGGGGTTATCATTAAATGTAGAAAAATAAAATTAAGATCCTATAAGAAATAGACAAAATTTTAATGTTTCACACCAGAAATCTATTAGGAAAGAAATAATTATAAAATTTAATAAAATCATTTATATTTTCCAGTTTTTTATTTATCTAGAATTCAGTTTTTTAGATTTATATATACTTCAGTACTTATTTAGATAATTTTAGGTCTATTTAAATACATTATTACACTTGCGATTGGTCCAGACAGTACTCTCTGAAAAAAGTGCAATATCTTTTAAGTAAAAGTGTCTATTATGGCTGTACTAATCACCAATAAAGCTTAAATTTCCTTTTGTAGGTGTAACATAATATACGAAATGAAATAATATAGATACAACGCATAAACTAAATCTTTTCGGATAAATTATTGTAAGGGTTCATGAAGTAAATATTAAACAATTTTAATCGCACTTACCAGTTTTGGGTCAGTTGAACTCTTTGGAACTGAACGATTCATTTTATAATTTCTATGAAAATATAATTTCTTAATTAACCCTTTCGCGACTGTTGACGTAGATTCATGTCATTTCAAAATCCCTAACTCTGTTAGTGGGCGTTTCTTTCGTAATTTGTATATTACGTATTTCTTGGATGTTTACTCAGTGTTCATATTTTTGCAATAAAATATACTATGGATAGAAATATATTGATTTGAAAGAATATAATTATAATGTATATCCATTTGTAATATAATTGTGAATACAGAAAAGTTGTTCTGAACTATTTTATTTTGAGAGAATAACGCCTGTAGGCGGATTTTACAGTCAAAAAGACAAAATCCTGCGGTCGCAAAAAGTGTTAAAATATATTTATAAAGTTAAAGTATATTTTTAAAAATATATAAAGTTAAAATACATTAATAAAATTTTAAAAACTAAAGTATCTTTAAAATAATAATCCTCCCACCTACAAAATAAATAAATAAAAATAGAGCAATATATGAAGCAAATGTGTTTAACTATGACGGTAGTTAAGAAACGATTTTACAAGTCTGTCTTGCATTCCAATTCCATTCGTTTTTTTCTAATAGACAATTTTTACATTAAACCTATTTTTCTATTTAAAACAGTAAACCCCGCCTATTTAGTTAATTTTTTCTTCTAGTGTTCGTTTAAAAGATTCAAAATTTATCACCAGTAATCGATGAAGCAAAAATACCACTTGTGCATATTTTTGTCAACATAAAATAAGGGGTTTAACACGAATTCACCACTCAATATCACATTTATTTTTCTTTTCTATATTGTTTTGTTTTGAAGAACGATAAAGGCGGGGCTTGTCTTCTTTAGAAAACAGAAATTCTTGATGCTAACACTAATGTCTAAAGATCATCATTTTTGTTTCATTTCTTTGTGTTTGACGTTGTTGTTATATAATTTGACTCGTAAATAAAATATATATATATATTTTGTTTAATTTTCTTTGCTATTTTTTAAGATTTGATTGGTTATCTCATGCAAAACTTTATCAGAGACGGCCCCCTAAACCACTCCAAAAGAAAGATTTATTTATATCTCGAAAACTAATAACTGGAATAAGCTGTAAATTTGCACACCCATATTTTTCAACATTAGGATTCATTTTATGTAAAAATTAATATAGGTCATAATTCATAATTCATAATTTTTATGAATATGAATTCATTAATATTTTTCAGAATTAAAAATATTTTTTAGAGTCATAAGTAATGATGGATTATGTTTGGGTTTCTTCACTATATCTCGTAAAAAAAAAAAAAATTATATCGATTAAGTTATTTTTTGTGAAGATATTAATAAAAGTTTGAAATATGAATTTAACATTAGCACCTTCAAACTTTGAACGCTTATAACTTTGTGAAAAAATATACAACCAATATACTTTTTCGCGTTGTCGCGATCCCAGGAATTCAAATATAAAAGAAAAATGGAGCATTACCATTGAAAAAAATCAAAGTTGGTGCGCGTTTTAATATGTAGACGACACCCAATTCAAAATTTCAGTTCATTTTCTGAAACTACTCACAATTCCCCGTCGAAAGATACCTATTACATTTTTCTACATCGATTAGCAACGAAGTTAAGTTGAGTGTTACGTTTTTTTTTTTTTTCTCGACTGTACATCAGCGATTGACACTTTTAGAGCAATCTCTGATGTTTTTAATGTTCTAGTCATCAGAAAATATTTTTAAAAATCTTAAGTTAGTACATATGGCATGAAAGACATTCAGAGCCACATATATGTTAAAATATATACATTTGATAACAATTTTTTTTTTAATGAATTTTTATTTAACACCCACTCGGTGTTCCAGTAATTGACACTGCCAGTTTTTCATTTTATCAGTAATTGGCCCCCTATGTTCCAGTGTTTGACACTGCTGGTTATTCATTTTACCAGTTATTAGTACCCATTGCTCCAGTGTTTGACATAAAATGTTAAAATTCTTATATGTAAAATATATGATTTTATTATTTTTATTATTTATTAATTATTTCGGGATAGATGTCAATTACTGGAACATGCCAATCACTGGAGCACCTACACTATACAGTTTTTTTTTTTTTTTTAATAAAAAACCACAAAATAATATACACAGTGTTTATACATAGTACTTGAATAGATTAATAAATTGGCAAAGATTTTTTTTTAATTATTATTATTATTTCATCCCCTTGTGGTTCATGGGGGGGGGGGTCGAAAAATATCATTTTTGTTATTTTTATGACATTTCGGAGATCTGTAAACTGTAAAAGGTTAAAAAACACACAATTACAATTAAATTTTCTCATTAGTGCTGTTCCAGAGATTAATTTGTGTGATATTTTATTTTGTGGTTTTGTTCCCTAGAAGAGTTATTCACTATAGAAATTAGTAAAAAAAATTTCGTTTGATCTTGAACTTTGACCTACTGCAATTATTTTAGTTGTTAAGTTACAGCAGTATAACGAAGCATGGAACCCCTTTACATTATGTACTTTAATATTACTATTTAAAATTAGCATTCATTAATTTAATTCGAACAGATTTGTGCCAAAATATAAAGGTCTAATAATCCCCGTTTTTAACCACGAGAACGACTTTTGATGACCAGTAAAAAATACAAAGTCGGTAGTAGATAGTTGTTTTAAACATCTCTCATGCGTGCCTACAAGGAACACAAATATCTAAAGAATCAATGATAGCCGAGCTATACACTTCCATGAAAACATGTACATACTCATGAAAACATGTGCATACTTGCCAACCATCTCATTATGAACCGTGCAATTCTTAGTACCCGCCTTTTATTCACACCAGTCAGATTTTAGAGTAATTTTATTCTTATTTAATCCTAACAGTATTTGGAGAGAAGCACTCAAAAATAAATTGGTGTGAGAAAAGGGGCGTTAACAATTGTACGGTTATTAATGCATACTTGCCAACCATCTCATTAATAACCGTACAATTGTTAACGCCCCCTGAAAAAACGCCCCTTTTCTCACACCACTATATTTTTAGAGTAATTCTCTCCAAATGTTGCTACGATTAAATAAGACTAAAATTACTCTAAAAAATTATTGGTGTGGCAAAAAAGGCAGGTACTAAAAATTGTACGGTTCATAATGAGATGGTTGGCAAGTATGTTAATGAGATGCAGAGCAGCCAACCTAATCCGGCAAATTGTTAACGCCTACTGAAAAACGCCCCTTTTTCTACACCACTTAATTTTTAGAGCAATTCTCTTCAAATGTCTCTATGATGAATTAAGTAGAAAAATACTCTAAAAATTAAGTGGTGTAGAAAAAGGGGCGGTACTAACAATTTGCCGGATTAGGTTGGCAGTTCTGGAGATGGTTGGCAAGTATGCATGTGGACTTACCCAAATAATAATTAAACACATAGCTGAATATGCAAAAATAAAAAAGCATTTTTAATCTTCGAAGAAATTTTTGGTTTGAAACATTCATTTGTTGACATGATTAAATTCAAATAATAACACAGGTGTCCTAAAACATACTTTTCAATTACTACTACTACCATAGCTGCCAATATTTTAATTTATTCCGGAGTACTTTTAGTCCCGCCTTTATTTCGCACCACTTTATATACAGAAAAATTTTCTCCAATATATAATTTCGATCAAATAAGAAAAAATTCCCTTAAAAAAATAAGTGGTACGAAATAAAGGTGGGGCTAAAAGTACTCCGGAATAAATTAAAATATTGGCAGCTATGCTACTACTACTACTACTACTACTACTACTACTACTACTACTACTATTATTATTTTCAATGCTTTAAGTGTCTCTTACGTTTTTTGATACGCTGAATTCAGAAATGCTTTTCTTTCCTATCTATCTTGTAAGATTTTTTCTCAAAATAAGGATGAAAATCAGAGGAAATCACACAGAAGGTGTAATAGAATAGAAACTACTTACGTGTAAAATATGTTATCATTTACGCATTATCTTTTAAATATTTCTGTTTCTTGAGATCGAAGCTCCGTTTAGAGCTTTATTACTAGTACATGGCTTGAGTGAACTCTCTGTGCACCAGCTAACATTAATCTGCTAACAGGTTTATTCCACCTGCTCTGATACCTCCTTTCAAATTATTGAAAGAGCAAAAGTTTAATAATCAATTAAAGCAAGGGGAAAATATTGAAGAATTGCTGTATAAGAAATGTTATATATGTGGTTTTAGTGCAAAACCAATGATGTAAAGAATTAAATTAAAATTAAGAGATTACTTCTGCCATTAGAAAGTTAGTTAATGGGATGCTTCTTGAACACCCTTGAACGTATGATTTAAAAGATTTTATTGGCAGAAAATTTATAGAGATTAGTTGGTGCATTTTGCGCTTAATAAATTACAATGTTACCCTTGACTGCCTTGACTGTCAAAAGAAACCGCCGTGGATTTTTCACGTTTTATTTTTTATTTTTTCCTAGCCAAAGGGAGAATTCTGAGTAAGAACTATTCATTATATTGTGTTACCAGCATGGCATGAGAGAGTTTTAGACAAATCTCTACTGATAATAAACTTGTAATTATTGTTTATATACCGATTATGATAGATTGTAAATTAAAGGGACATGGCACTTTTCACTTGGTACCACTGAAGATTTCATATAGAAGCTTATGTTTCTATTTAATATTTATAAATTGAACTATATTAAGTTTTTTCGATAAAATGTATATTCAGGCATAAATTCTTATGATTTTTGATACATTTTTTACAGACTAGAAATTTTTAAATAGCATTTTCTCAATTTTCATTTTTTTATGAACATAATCTTCAAAATACTGAAACTTCTGCAGATAATTAAGAAAAGATTTATTCATTTATTTATTTATATTTATATTTTATGTTTAATGGAACCTATTTCAAAATCCATCCCTTATTCTTTTAAGTGGGTTTAACTAAACATATAAAAGAAATGTCATTTTAAAAATAGCTATAGAAGTTTTAGCGTTTTGAAGATCACGAATTAATGAAAAACTGCAAACTGAGAAAATGCAATTTAAAGATTTCAAATCTCTAAAAAATGTATCAAAAATTATAAGAATTGTTGTCTGAATATCAGGGGTCGTACTCTCCGCCCTTTTTTCAGGACACTCTCATGAATCAGAAATTTTAAAATTTATTATTACCACTATTTGTATAAAATAATATCTACCCTCAATAGTCAAGACACATTTCTATAAATATACCAGAAGTATTTCTACATGAAATTAGTGGTGGCAAAAAAGACGGAAATTTCTTATGTCTGAGAGTGTTCTGAAAAAAGGGCGGAGAGTACGACCCCTGGAATATATAATATTCTTTCATTTTAGATGTTTAATAAAACCTATAATGATTATTGCACCTATTCTGATTTTGTCGAAGAAACCTAGTATACTCCAATTTCTGAATATTAAATGGAAATATTAGCTTCTGTATGAAACCTTCAGTGGTGCCAAATCAAAGGTAGTCAATCAAAGGGTCTCCTTAACACTTTTGCGACCGCTGACGCATAGCTGCCAATATTTTAATTTATTCCAGAGTACTTTTAGCCCCGCCTTTATTTCGTACCACTTATTTTTTTAAAGGAATTTTTTCTTATTTGATCGAAATTATACATGGTGCGAAATAAAGGCGGGCTAAAAGTACTCCGGAATAAATTAAAATATTGGCAGCTATGCTGACGTAGATTCACATCATTTGGAAATCTGTAACTCCGCCAGCGGGCGTTTCTTTTGCAATTTGTATGTTGCTATGTTTCTTAAGAATATTCTCTATATTCATATTTATACAATCAAAATACTATGGATACAAATACTTTCATTAGAAAGAGTATAATTGTTATGTATATTCATATGTGATATAAATATATATATACCGAAAATCTTATTCTGAAATGATGTAGCTTGGAAGAATAACGCCCACAGGTGGAATATACTGGGAAAAAGACAAAAACATGCGGTCGCGAAAGTATTAACCCTTTGGGTACATTTGACGAGTGAGACTCGTCATCTGCTTACTTGGGCGAAGTTACGGTGGACGAGTCTGACTCGTCATCTGAATTTAAGAAGTAGGCGTTGATGTTTGCGGCATACCCGCCAATGGGCGTTGATCGCAAACACTTTCCTGGCGTTTTTATGATATCTTACAACCATACTTATATCATCAATATAAGTATATTCCAAATAAAATGTATTACTTTTACATATTAACACTTTCGCGATCGCTGACGTAGATTCACATCATTTGAAAATCTGTAACTCCACCAGTGGGCGTTTCTTTTCCAATTTGTATGCTATTTTTTCTTAACTATATAATCAATATTTGCAATTTTACAATGAAATATAATATGGATACAAATACTTTGATTAGAAAGAATAAAATTATAATGTATATCCATTTGTAATATAAATGTGAGTACAGAAAATTTTAATCTGAAATATTGTAACATGGGAGAATAACGCCCACAGGCGCACCTTACTGTCAAAAATTCAAAATCATGCTGTCGCGAAAGTGTTATTCCATACAGCGACACATTAAATCCGTGCCACGGGCATAAAAATCTTCAAATAATTTAGTACTCAAAGGGTTAAAGAGAAGCATGGTCAATGACTTAAAAAAGAGAAAGAAAAGAAAACATAACAGGGGAAAATTGACAGTGGTGCCATTTAATTTTGTGCGGATTTCTAGAACAAATATTTTAAAAAGCTTTTAATGAAGAAAATTTAATCAGTGGAACACTCTCTAAATATCTCTTTATTACTACACAGTGAAACTTTCACCCTACTTACAACATAATTAAATAGATTTCATTACTGTATTCTTATCTTCAAGATAATAGAATTTTAAGAATGTTACGGTTGCATAATGAATAATATATTTTTTAAATATATGTGCTATTTTAATTTATACAGTCAGTGAAGCATAAAATTATTATTTGATTGAAAAATAATCTAATATATACACTACATATGTTTACAATACTGACACACTGAAACATAAACATACATTTTTTAATAATGTGCCATGCAAGAATAGCAGCTGAAAGTACGATAAGCATAAGGCTAAAAAAAAAAATGAGTATTCTAATTTCGTGTCTTAAGCAAAATAATTATTATGCCTGTCGATAACTTTTCTCTAGAATATTTTATAAGTTGCTTAGAATATTGACTCATTTTCCAGCATTTTCCATTTTTACAGATTAGGATTGGTAAGTTAACAGATAGGGTAGATAATTAGGATAAATTGATTAATAAAAAAATTTTCATTGGTATTTTAATTGTTTCGGGATTTCCTCTATTCCTAAATATCTCTATTTAAAAAATCCAACCTATAACTGCCATTTGGTATCAGTTTTCGCTCAACGCTAATTTTTACTAAAGACCTTTCATAACATTCTGTAATGATTTTCTATGTTTTTGATTCCGCCTGTGGCAATTATATCAATTCAAGACGTACTTCTTGCTTACTCTTCATTTTTTTATGCAAAGTTTTCAAGATTTACCAAAATTTTTGATGCGCAATACTAGCCACGGTGTCTTCTGTTTCAATGTACTAAAAATCGAAACATAAGTCTATCTTTAAATAGAAATTATTTATCCCCGAAAAGTGATATTGAAAATTCGTAGTAGATTTTGGGCTATGCCTAACCAACTTAAAAACCCGATGCAGGAAAATTAATTTGAAAAGATTAAATCACCACGGGTTAAAAATGCTAAACAGACTCAGTGTTGCCATGAATGAAATCAAATGATATATACCGGGTGCACCAAAAGTTCGTGAAAACTTTAAAAATTCATTAAAAAAAAACAAACGATGATAAAAAAAAAAGTGCGGTTTGCACGAATAGCATCAGAAAGAGGGTGGATTTGATTAAGAGCAAAAAAAAAAAAAAAAGTTAAAAAATGACCGATAGGTGGCGCTGCGGTACATACACGAAGCTCATTTATGCAAATTAGGTTGTCAATAAAACACCTGAATGCACATGGACTCTTCTGGAATTCATCCAGACATGCTGTACTCAGCTGTCACCTGTGTTGTGGCTCGCCTTACTTGCTCCATACAATGTGGTAAAGGTCATTTTGAACAATTTCAGCTTAAATAAATCTTTGAAAATGTAGAATTGTATTGGTATTGTATTTGTGCTCATTATATTTTAATGTATGACACATCTGTATTAGTTTGCCTAACGTATTCAACATCAGCGCCACCTAATGGTCATTTTTTGAACTAAATCTTTTTGTTCTTAAGAAAAATCCGCCCTCTTTCTGATTCTATTCGTGCAAACCGCACTTTTTTTATCATCATTTGTTCTTTTTTAAAGAATTTTTTAAGTTTCACGAACTTTTGGCGCACTCGGTATATATAATAAAGTTCCGGTTATCCGAAAAGCTCGACAGCGAAGCACTTTTGATTAATTGAGATTCCATAAAAATTTTCGGATAACCGGGAAGCAATTTGATTGATAAGAGAAATATACGAAGAAGAAACATTAGGACGTTATACCAATAGTGAAAACTATGGCCCTTCAGACACTTCCTTTTTGAGAAGTTAACTCGTATGAATCTATATATGGTGATTCTGATCTAAGGGGGTCCGGGGCCCATTTTAAAAAAATTTTTACTAATTAACCCACTGATTTGAAATTTTTTTTGGTAATTAACCATGCAATGACTACACAAAAAAACCACATAAAATTTTTCTCAAACTTTAAAAAAAATTTAAAATTTAAATTTTTAAAAAAAAAGTGAGGTATTTTAAAATCGATATAACTCAAAATATTATAAACGGAATTAAAAAAAATTTTCACGTAGTTGAAGAGAAATATATTATCTTTAATTTGTCTTCGGCATTAAAAAAAATTTTCTTAAAAAAAAAAGATAAAAAATTTTTTTAAAAAAATTGACAAATTTTCAACGTAATTTTTTTTTTAAAGTCGCATATTTTCAAAAATAATAATTTTTTTTAAATTTATCGAAGACAAATTAAAGTAAAATATTTGAAAATGCCAAGTTTAAAATTTAAAGGCTCTATCTTTATTGGTTTTTAAGTTATATCAATTTGAAAATGAAAAATGGTGAAAAAACGCATCATGGAGAAAAATGTATTTAAAGTTACAACAACATAATCACTGCTTATAAAATCTTTAAATACCTCTTAGAAACTCCCTGATGCATAAATAACACAATTTAGAACTCTATCCTTTAATTTTAGCTTAATTTTAGCTATTTTTACTATTTTTTTAATGTGCATTTGAATGTTTCCATAGACTCAAATAATGTTTTTCGAACCTGACGAGTCGTTATACGACTTAGCGAAGAATGATTTTTTTAAATTACTAATAAACTTTTTACTAATTAACCCACTGATTTGAAATTTTTTTTGGTAATTAACCATGCAATGACTAAACAAAAAACCACATAAAAATTTTCTCAAACTTAAAAAAAAATTTAAAATTTAAATTTTTAAAAAAAAAGTGAGGTATTTTAAAATTGATATAACTCAAAATATTATAAACGGAATTTAAATTTTTTTTCATGTAGTTGAAGAGAAATATATTATTTTTAATTTGTCTTCGGCATTAAAAAAAATTTTCTTAAAAAAAAAAAAGATAAAAATTTTTTAACAAAAAATTGACAAATTTTCAACGTAATTTTTTTTAGTCGCATATTTTCAAAAATAATAATTTTTTTTAAATTTACCAAAGACAAATTAAAGTAAAATATTTGAAAATGCCAAGTTTAAAATTTCAAGGCTCTATCTTTATTGGTTTTTGAGTTACAGTCAACTCCCGTTAATCCGCAAATACCTCTAATCCGCAATGGATTTTTTAATGTAAACAAACAAATTTACAGCTAAGATTCTGAACGAACTAGAAACTTTTCTCTTTTTTTAATTCAAATTTTAAATTAATCTTTGCTTTCGGAAATTAATCTGCAAATTTAAATTTTTTAAGGGTTTAAAATTGGGGAGAATTGCATGAGTTTTCTTTCAAAACATTCTATTTCTGAAAAAGAAATTGCATTTTTACACAATTAGCAAGCGAAAGTTTCTGAAAAAAAATTATATATATATATATATATATATTTCCAGTACTATTACATCAATGTTTAACAAATTTAAAAAGTAATCAATAAGGAATTTCCATTTCTGCACTTGAAATATAGTTTTTTTGTATTTTTTAACCAAATATGTATGCTTATATTTTATTGCTATACATTATTTGAGTATGCCTAAATTATTTAGCTTCATTATAATTGATAAGTTGAGTTAATATTGAAAAAATATTTTATTTTAAAACTTATTAGATATCTTTTCATTTTAATGTCTATTCATATATGATTAAATTAATCATAACTCACTCTAAATTTGGAAAAGAAAAATGTAAACAAAGAAAATAACCTGTAATCCGCAAAATCCTATAATCCGCACCTTTGGACAAAACTTTTGCGGATTAATGAGAGTTGACTGTATATCAATTTGAAAATGAAAAATGGTGAAAAAACGCATCATGGAAACTAAACCCTTGCTAAATGCATTTATCAACTTTTGATTTTTGAATAGCATGAATGCGAAAATTAAAATTGTTGAAAAGAAGCGGTATAGATAAAAACACATTATAAATGAAAAAACAATATTAATATATGTTTAAATACCTCTTAAAAACCTCCAGATGCATAAGTAACGCCCTCCTTCAGCTTATTTTTTTGGTTGATTGTAATTTTTGCTAATTCAACTTTTTTTCTATAAGATTTAAAAGCTTCTGTTGACTTGAACAACGCCTTTCTAACATGGCGAGTCCTTATGCGTTTCAAGGAAGTTAAGGATGAATTGCCAGGTGATAAATGGCATGTTTTTAAGGCATTTATTGAAGATACCCTCAATCCATAATTGAAATCTGATATGCCCCTAGCTGCAGCAATATCTACTCGAGTTTTAGAAGTGTTAAACACTTTGGGGCAACGACTCCAAATCATGTTGTGCAAAGACTCGTTCCTATTTTGTGTTTCCCCTTTTGCACATTTTTGCAATAATACTTCTGAAGCCAATCTTTGAAAAATTGGCATCATTTTGGCAACAATTTCTTCTCTTAGAGGGGTTTTAACACTGGTTTTGTGTGCTGGAGGCTTTAGCTTCATCGAAATCGCACGATTATAAAAGCACCATGAATTTTCTCCAGGAGGACAGGTCGAATGCTTCGGCTTTTTATCTGTTGAACTGCAGTGCTGTAAGATGGCATAAATATCTTTTTTCATGGCAATTATGTTGCCTTTATTGCGTACTATCGAGTTACGATAATAGCGCGTAATTTTTTTTATTGTGCTTTCTGACAAGCTTCCATGTTTTTTCCCTCCGAGTGTAACACCCTTTGCTTTCTCAACCTCAACAAGTTTACGCAGTGCAGCTCCCATTCTTTTGCCAACATGATTTATGCATTCTGTTTTAGTAATGAGAGTTTCTTTTCCGTATACATTCAAATCTTGCAGGTCTTTGAAAGTTTTCGAATCGCCATCTGCTATTAATTCTGTGTAGCGGAACCCAAGACTTTCGGAACGAAGCCACATCCGTTTTGCCATCTCGCTTTCCATTCCACCAGATGTTCCGTCGTAATTTTTATCACAAATTCGAGCATGTCCTTCATACCATATATGAAATTCCGGAGACTCTTTTCCAAGACTTTTTGCTGCCTGGATACAGTGGTAGCAGATTTTAGATAAAACTTCATAATCAATTACAAAACCAGAGAGGACATCAATCACACAACCAACTGCATAATTTGAAGTATGGCCGCGCTTATGCCATGTTGCATCATAGCTGACTGCAATATCTGAAATACATGTACTATTCGAACCAAGGTGAAATTGTTTTACTTTTTCTCGAATGCTTTTTAACTGTTCACATGTACTTTTTACGGTTGAAGAATGCAAATATTTTAAATGTTTAGTAAAAACTTTTGAATCCATACACGGTAAGTTCATGTTATAAGTTAACTTTTCTAATGCTGCGTGTCCTTTCCCCATCTCTGTAACTGCAACTACAGCTCTGCGGTTAATATCAAAAGAATTTTCGTTTCCTGAAACTTTATCTGAAGAACAAAATAAGAACTCAAAACTGCAATTTTTGCAAATAACTTTGAGATTTTGAGCAAATCCATTGCATTTACCAACCTGTACAATTAATGTTAGTTGATAACATTTTTGACAACAGCACTTTGATATTACTGATTGAAAAATAGCTTGTTTTATGATGATGTAATTTTCTTCCTGACCTTCCAAGTTATTTTTTACAGGCGAGGGCATTTTTCTTCCATCTAAACGCTTTATTATTTCCAGATTTACTTTTTCAGGGGATGAAACTGATGGATTGCTTCTCTTTTTTTTCATTGCTTCAGACTTCTGAAGAGCAGATTTTCGTTTCCTGCCCATATTACAAATGTTCTTTCAAAATTTCTCAAGAAAAAAAGATATAAAAACTTAAAATACACTCCGAATTAATTTCGAAATAAGTACAAAATTCCTTACTCTTGTAAACAAAGCATTATCAATATATTTGTATCGTATTCATATCATATCAAAACGAAATATAACTTTTGAACAAGCCAGAATCACAATAATCAAGCAATCACTTTAAAATAATAATAAATCAATGTAAAAAAGTGTATAATCAATAGTAATAAATCATGTCAATGGTAAAAAAAAATATTTCAAAGTAAAAATCATTACGATAATCAAATCCCAGCACGTTGTAAACAAACCCACGCCGGCACTAAACTACGAAGTTATTTCACTTCACTTCTTCTCAAAGTAGAAGTAGAAGTGTATAAATTTAAAATATAAACATATGAAATTAATCAGCGTTCAATTTAATTAATAATTGAAATATATTTCTCGAAAAAATGCGGTTAAAAATGTTTGTTTATGTTTAGCGCGGCGTTTGTTTTCAAACAGAAGGTGGGTGTTACCATAGCAACAGCTCTTTGAAACTGGAGTTGGAAAAACAGCTCAAAGCAAAATAATTATATCTTCCGTTCTAATGAAGATAGAAACATGATCTAAACGGCATTTTAAGCAGAAAAGATCATAGAATTTTTTAATAAAAAAAAAAAAAAATCGAATTTTTGAAGATTTTTGAGCCCTGGACCCCCTTAAATCACGAAATGTTCTTGGAAATGTTCAAATTACTTTCAGGAGAATCAGCTGATGTCGAAGTCGACGTCCGGATTTATCCAAACACTTACGAACGAGATCTTACTGATGAAACAATAGTTACAACAGTCAATAAAGAAGATATTGTTGATGAAGGTGAGCCCGAAGAGAGAAAATTTCTGCATTTTGCATACTTAAGCGATAAAATTTTAGATATAGTATTTTTATATATTTAAACACAAGATGATGCCACCAGCATGTTGAAAATTCTTTGGTTTAAAAGATAGGCATTACGACGCTGCTTTGAAACAATACCCCCTCACCCCCCCCCCCCCAAAAAAAAAAAAAAAAAAATCCATTTTGTTAAATAACGATAACCAGAATATTTTGCAAGCAATTTTTTTTGTTTAATTACTTAATTCTTTGCATTCTTTATATATATATATATATATATATATATATATATATATTTGTATAATATACTTTGCATTATATTTTTGATTTGTTGATGAATTAATGTTCCAGATTTGTATCACTCAGATTTATCTATTATATCATTTAGATATAGTTTCAATATTTGTTAAATAATATTTTCATTATTGAAATACTAAAAAGACAAACTTTTCTGATAAACTCATTTTTAGAAACCAGTTTGATGCCTTCAGTTTAGACTAAGTTGATTTTTGGATAATCGGGATATGAATTAACCGCACTTCTACTGTATATAATATATATATTCAGAGCCTGATTAAGGGGGAAGCATACATTATTTATACTTACACCGTTATTTTTTAACAAATACTTTCCTCCTAAAATAAACAGAAAAATCTCATTAAAAATTATTTTAAAAGAATTCTGGTGTCTAATAACGGTGAATAAATTGGATTGTTTTACACCGTTCATTTTTTATAAAAAATATTTCCTCGTCAAAACGTGGAATTTCTATGACATGAAGTAAAAAATATTTTAAAAAATATTCCGGTGAGAGCGGACATAATGTGTGCTTCCCCCTTAATCAGGCTCTGTATATATTGTAACAAAATAATAGAATGAAAACAAAAACAGAATATAAAATACCACCATAATTCGTATGAACGTAAATAGATTAGTAGCTAAAATAAAAATAACCAGTAATCACTTTTTAAAAGGTATTGGGTTGGCAGGAAACAGAGTTCCCAACTTTTATAATTTATTCAGAAGCATTGTTAGCCCCGCCTTCTTTTCGCACCAGAAATTTTGTAGATTGTTTATCTATAACCCCTTAACGCGCGCCGTCCTCGCTGGAAGGACGCAAAATTTAAGATCCAGCTGCAAAAATTTACGTCTATAACATAGCAGAAAATCCCAGTTTTTTCACCCTTAAAATTTAAAACTTCTTTTAGTTTAATTTCGTTTATGAATTCCAGTGGCAGTATAATTTAAATGATCTGAATTGTCTTGCGCCGCAAAGGGTTAATATGTGACAACGATTAAATAAGAAAATGATTTTTCAAATTTTCCGGTATGAAAAAGAGGCGGGGCTAAAAATGCTCATGAATAAATTATAAAAGTTCTGAACTCTGGCAGGAAAGTTCTTTCGTATTGAATTAAACAACTGAAACCAGAAACTTACCCAAAAACATTTATTATAGTATATAACAGTTAAGAAGGATTTGACGACGTTCTTTAATTTAATTTGTATAAATGCTATCCAGGATAAATTTCCAGTGTAAGTTGTTTAATTTAATATGGTAAAATTTTCCCGCCAACTTAATTTAACCCTTTCCGGCGCAAGGTAATTCGGATCATTTAAATTACACTGCCACCGGAATTCACGAACGAAATTAAAATGTAAGAATTTGACGACGTTTTTCTGATATGTTATAAAAGTAAAATTTTGCTAAAAAATTTCCGGGATGAGTTTTTGCAGTTGAAAATTAAGATTAGATAATGCTGTAGTGGCATCACCGTCCCTGAAAGGGATATTAGGTCTATCAGAAAGTTCTGTCTGTTTGAAATAAAAAAATTACACCAGAAATTTATCCTGGATGATAGTTAAGATGAACTTCTGCAACTTCTAAGAAAATAATTAGCAAAGTACTAGATAAATATTGCTGAACAAAACTTTCCGGTGTCAATTTATTAATTTACAAGGATAGAACTTTCCGCTTGATCTAATATATATGTGAATATGTGTGTGTATAATATGGAAGAGGAAAGTTCCTATAATTTGGATTTAATGACTTGCATCTTATAAACTACGTACTTAAGACGAAAACTTGTTAAAATTCAAAAAACCTACAAGAACTTGGCAGTATTTCTAGAAAAAGCTGTCGTCTAACCAGAAATTGGATTTCGATATTTTAATTTATTCTAATGTTTTTGTTGTGGTGAAACAGAAAATGAAACTTGTTTTCCTTTATCAAGTATCTCTGGTATTTATTGTCAGTATTTATCTCTAAATTAGTCTTACGTAATACGCCAAGTTCATAGAATATGAAAATTTTTAAATTGCGTAGTTTTATTATAGGAAAACAATTTACTGATTTCATTATATTATTAAAAAAAAAAAAATAAGAAGAAGAAATTTTAATGAAATAAATTATTTTCATTTACTACATATAGAAATTCATTGAATCTTTACCAAGTGTTCACACCTACGAACGAATACTATACACTGTTTTCTTGAAATTTCATATCATTGTTACAATAGCACAAAATATATTATTCAAATATTTAATTCCTACTTCTAGGATTAAAATATTTGAAGTATGCATATATTTTCAGAAAAAATACAGAGAGGGAGAGAGACAGGACGTATATTGAACAACAAATTAATCTAAGCATTATTGCTGAATAGCTAAATTTTTTTCTTGTAAAAAACATATTTGAAAAAAAAAATAATAATAGAAAACCAATTTTGCATCATAATTGCATTGAAGAAATGAACAAAAAGCAACTTTAATAAAGGAGTTTACAAGAACAGTATCGAAAATAGTAAACAACTCTTTTTTGGAGCATCAAACTTTTCTCAGAATTTACTGAATTAGTAATTTAAATCATTGTCACATGATGTACTTCGCACCATCATTAAAAAATTAGAAAACCCACTCAGAACTAATAAGCGAAGACGTTACCATTTCATAGGTGCCAACTTGTACGGTTTTTGAACACCACTATTTCTTTCTAAAAAACATTCCGATACTAATGATGCTATGGAAAAAATTAAAAAGTTGGCATGTCTGTAATAATGGTAGGAAATCTTAAGTAACTGACACTGTCTGCTGCCATGGTGTTCCCATATATATTTTTCTCTCAGTATAAATACACATCACAATATGATTATTTAAATATGAATATTTATTTAGACTACATATACAGGCGCAGAAACTATATTTTAAACATTTTTTGTAGTAGAATAGATATGAAAATAAAACATCATCGATTGGGACAACTGCTCTAGCCGGAATGAATTGATAACCTGGAAGTAACTTCTTGAGTGTCGCATCTTAGCCTCAGCCTAAGTCATCTTCGTAGTAAATCAATTAGTTCGTTCCTCACGCGATGGTCATTATAAACAGAGGTCAATGAACTCGAAAAGAAAACAATGAAGCGTGGAACAAAGAGTCATCTTTATGAACTTCGTAACGGTGGCATCTTAACTATATGATCTGACACAAAAAAAAAAAAATAAGAGATGCCAATGAAAGAAACATACTCTATTTCTGATGCTATCTTTAGTGTAGATGATGCGAAAAGTTTCTCATAGCTATAGGAATTTTAATGGCAGGCTAGGAAAGAAATAACATGTTTGGAGCATGCATCCAATTTTAAGTTACTTATAGCTTTTGAAATGGATCGAAATATTGTCAGAAAAAATTCGACGAAATATCTACCTCATCATCTCATACTTATCATATATTTTTCTTTCTTTCTTGTTGGTAATGATGTTGGTTTATTTATTTCTTTTATCTATTTTATTTTTTTTTAAAGTATATTTTAGGTGTGCAAGTGGATTAGACTAAGAATAAATCATCATGTATATATATATATTACTTTTCTCTCTACATTTAAACATTAAGGGTTTTGAAACTTTTGATTAAGTAATATATTAGTTGAAAAACTTAATTATATCTCAGTTATCTAGGTAAAAATTCTTATTGATTGATAATGAAAATTTAATATTCCATTAGTATCAAAATTTATTCTCTAAATCTAGAATCACTCTTAATAAAACTTGTTATCCAGTTTCAACATTAAATCGCGTAGGATTTCTCTTGGTTGCATAGGTTTGCATAGTTAACAAGTCTCCCAATTTCGGCAAAAGACTTCATACCGGAAATTTTCTGCAACATTTTTCCCTTTTTTAATTACAGAAAATTTCTTGCAGATTTCTATTAAAAAAAAAAAAAAAAAGATAATTCTATTTTAAATATATATTCTTTTTTAAAATATCGTTGGCAAGTATAGGTTGATACTTTCAGTCGCAACCTTACAGTTAGAGAATCACTTTTCATAAAATTTAACATTCAAATTTAACACTGAATTGACGCAAGATTTTACGGTTTCGTAAGACCTTTTAGTTATATCAGTCGAGGTTCTACTCTTACAGAATTACTTAGAATGAATTAATCATTCAGTTTAGAATTGAATTGTGTAAGATTTCTCTTAGTTACATCTTTTGAAATCCTACTCTTAGATAATAACTGTTAAAATTTATCATCCAATTAAAAAAAAAAAAAATTAATTGCAGCGAACTTATCTCTGTCGTACGTCTTTGATGCATCAGTTCAAGCTCTATATAAATATCAAGTTCTACATTCAATATATGCTAATTATATCAACGATGACTTTTCATCTTACTATATTAGAATATAATTTGTTATAGATCCTTGATATTCTCTTTTAATTATTTAAAGGTTAAACAATATTTGGTAGGTTAATAGGCTGCATATGTCATACATATGCAGTTGCTTTGAGACCAGTATTTATAAAGGCTGTAATCTCAATTGTAACTAGATATTTGTTCGATCTACAGGTTTTTAATAAACAGTTTAGAATGACTTCCCCGCTTTTGTAGCCATTAACCTGAGCCCGAAGTCGAGGATTGGACGCCCCATTTATTGTGGATTCGAAATTCAAGCCATTCAAAGACCATCGTGCATATTAATGGTGGCTTTTGATATTAAAATCTCTTAAGGTTCCAATGTTCTCCGTGTTCCATAAAATTAATATCTCTGGGGGTTATCGAAGTGGGAAAGCCTTCTCCTCTGCGGCGGATCAAAATTATGATGTCATTTCTCCGAACCAACCTAGAAGTGAATCGACCGTCAATATTTGTCCATCGCATAGATCTAAACCCACTCAATTCAAGCACTTGATGATATGAAACACATTAACAAGGATTAGACACCATAACATCTTCAGTAGTTTCGTAGTTAGTCTAGACGAAAATTTGCTGTACATTAAAAAAAAAAAAAAAACCTCTTAAATATTCAAAGCAACATCTGGCTCCACGGATGTCTTAATAAGGCCATTACTAAATTTTTGTAAGAATAAAATAAGATTTCAAGTAGTTAAGTGGAAAAAAAAAAAAAAAAAAAATCATTGTTTAATTATTTTTGAATTTGTGCTATCATCATCTTGCTGCTGGCAATGGGAATGACAGCATTCCATGCAAACGATGGCTTTCATTTGATTGCAAAAAAAATTTAAACCTTGAAAAACATTATTTCCAAAAACCAAATTAAAAATAAAGAATCGTGATTCGAGACCACGTAAATTATGGTCAATGGCAGCCATTGTGCCGAATTTCATAGTTCTGAATGTCATCACTCCCCCTCCTCACTCCCACGGAAAAAAAAAAAAAAAAAAAAAAAAAAAAAAGACACACTGACATGCACTTTTTTTCATCACGTTAGAGATAAACATCGTGATTTAAAGTAATATATACTTCTAAATTCCCACATATTCTTTTCACAGAATAAAAATTGTATACTTTCACTTTCTAAATATTGTAAGGAATATCATATTCTTCAAAATCAGTGTAATACTGGATTTTCACCTTTCAAAGAAATTACGTTTCTTATTAGAGATCATGTTTTCGTGACATGAAAGATCATACAACCGTTAATTTCTCTATCTCCCTCATGTTAAACTTCTATCTTTAACCTGACAGGTTTCAGCTGTTATCCTTTTAATAACGGAAGTACCAGCACTAGAACCACCCAAGCGGAAGGCGTATTGGATGGTGGTCTTGTGGAAGACTGCAGTTAAACATCTGCTTGCGTGGGAAGACAACTGCGGTTTCTTCAGACACGATTTTACAATAATCGCATGCTGGGCTGTTTATAATACTAATAATTTAGTATATTACTCAGAAAATTTAAATTTCTTTTGCTAGTCGAAACAACATCTGTCATGTCATTGTTCATTGTGTGTGCTTGTTTGTTTGTTTTAAGAACGATCCCTGTATGTAAACATCATAGAAAAAAAAGTAATCGGACACTTCTTTGTAATTCTTTATAGTCTCGTACTTATCTAAAATGAAATATAAATTAAATTTCTTTGACATGTTTATACGCATCAATCTTCTTAATTTTGATAGATGGAAATAAATATTCAATTATTTAACATTTTAATGGAAGGAGATGCAAAAAACAAAAATGATAAACATTTTCACTATAGCTTTTTCTTAACTTGCTAAGCGAGAAATAAACTTCTGTTCAATTAGTTTCACAATGGGGGGCTTTCTTCCTTTGCAAAGAGAAATAGCATTCCACCTTCGGTAATAAAAGGAAATTCTTTTTAACATACAGATTGCGTATATTTCGAAATAAAAATTATTTTATAATATTTAATATATAAATAAAATGTTTACAACGTACAAATAATTATTTAATGTAATAGTTATTTCACAGTATGACCCATTGCCTCCTAAACTAGATGCCTTCCGCGTGGCTCGGAAACTGGGCAACAGTTCAAGCGGTAGACAGCGCCACCTGTAGCAGATTGTACAACTTTTTTTATCAACTGTCACCAATAATTTTAAGAAGTGATATATGATATATATAATCGACGTTTCTTCAATTCTATTTGCCTTTTATGTGTATCAAATCCCACTTTTAAAAATTTTTGGTGGCTGTTGAATAAAAAATTCGCGCAATCTGTACCAGCTGGAGGTGGCACTGTCTACCGCTTGAACTGTTGCCAAGTTTCCGAGCCTCGCGGAAGGCATCTAGTTTAGGAGGTTATGGTATGACATTCCTTGAAGTGATTTTGTAAGTTTTCGTTTGTTCACCGCAGGGGTCTTAGTCTCCGCCATTTTTTCAGGACCCTTTGAGAAATGAGAATTTTATGCTTTTTTCTTACCAATTTTTTATACAATAATTTCTGCAGTGACATAATTTCTACTCTAATAAGACATATTACTTTAAAAATACAGTAACTTTTTCTCTAAGAAGAAAGTGGTGGCAAAAAAAGTCGAAAATTTCTCATCCTTGAAAGTGTCCTGTAAAAGAGGTGGAGACTATGACCCCTGTCATCGGCAATATCAACTCTTCCCATTTTCCCAACTCGACTACAATTTCCATGACGAAAAATGTCATCATGCTCATTGGCGATGTGTTTTTGGTATGACGAAAAATTTCGTGATAGCCAGTTAACAGGTAAAAATGTAAACGGACACTAACCGAAAACAAGACTTATTTTATTTGATTTTGTTTGCTTAATATCATTTACGCATGCGTATACATTTAGCCTTTTGTCAACTTCTAACAAACTCAAAAAGTTAATTTTATCTAGTTAAATCTTTTGTAGATAAATGTACCATACCACAAGGAATTTAATTCCTCTAATCGAACACCAAAAAGTACGAATTGTATTGCTTGAAAACTGTTCGTAAAGAAATCAGAGAAATTACTAGATTACCTTTAAAAACTCTTGGGTTGCCTAGAGTTGGATCTAACTGTATAAATAACAAATATATATATACATATATACATTTTCAGTAATAGTTCTTTTGGATTATGATGCTGCATCCTTAAACAAAGACCTCCCATTTTGAGCATTAAAATGCTCGTCTCGATGACATTTGTTTTATCTGCAAAAATTCCTCCGCTGTGTACCCAGTGGAACACCTTGTACATTTTGTCAAGAAGTAAGAATAAAAGATTTTTTTTTTTTTTTTTTTTAACTAGTATTCAATTATAATGAAAAGATAAACATATGCATTTCTAAATGTATTAAATATGTATTTAAACTGTTCGTAAAAAAGTCAGAGAATTTAATAGAATACCTTTAACCCTTTCAGTCGCAGTGTTCCCGCTGATGGAACACCTAATTTTAATTCTCAAGTGCAAAAACTCATCCCGGAAATTTTTTAGCAAAAATTTACATTTATAATATAGTAAAGGTCCTTTTTTTTAACGTGAAAATTTAAAATTTCTTCTATTAAAATTATGGTCTTAAATTCCGGTGGCCATGTAATTTAAATAATCCGAATTACCTTGCGCCGCAAAGGGTTAAAATACTCCGGAATAAATTGAAATGTTGGGATCTATGCAACTTTTACGAGTTTTTGTTGTCGATAATGTTTACTTATAAAGTGATTTATTAATTAAATTAAATATTATTTGAATTTAATAAGGTTTACTTACGGATGTTTCAAACCGAAAATTTCTCGAAAAGGAGCAATGCTAATTTTTTATTTTTTAAATATTTATGATCAGCTATGTGTCTAAAGCCATTTTTAAAATTAGTTCAGTAATTTTTAAAATAAATTATGTAGTGAACGTTAAAGGGTTAAAAATTCCTGCAGTTGAATCTAACTTTATAAATGCAAAGAAAAAAAAATACTTTTTTTCTTTTCTTGAAAAATTCTTATAGATTATGATGTTGTATACAGAGACCATGCACCATGGGCGTCAAAATGCTCGTCTGGATGATATCTATGTTATTTACGAAAAATTTCTCCCTGCGTAACCAGTGGGATACCCTGTATGTTTTGCCAAGAAGCAAGGGTAAAAGAGTATTCTTTTAAAGAGAGCAGAATATAAAAGAGAAAAATATACGGTTGCAAATATATTAAATATGCGGACTATTCGTAAAGGTGTCAGAAAGTAGAATACCTTTAAAAACTCCTGGGACTGGGTGCAACTATATAAACAAGAGAAAAGGAACGATTTTTTCGCAATAATTATTTTGAATTATGATGCTTATATATCCAAAGACCGTTAGCACATTATGGACGTTAAAATGCTTTTCTGGATTATATCTATTTTATTTACAAAACATTTCCCCTTGCGTAGCCAATGGGATACCCTGTATGTTTTGCCAAGAAGCAGGGATAAAAGAGAATTTTGTTTAAGAGTCGGTATTGAAGCAGAGTATAAAAGAGAAAATTATGCAGTTGCAAATATGTTAAATATGCAGACTGTTCGTAAAGGAGTCAGAAAAGTTAGCAGAATACCTTTAAAAACACCTGGGTACAGCGTCTAGAATAAACAGTGTGGCAATCGCCTATAACCGTGATGTTAAAATGATGCTACAAAAATTAAGCTTACCCAGATGTCGCTGTGATCGAAGCTATTGCTCAAATCGAAGACCTGATTGGCTTTTCCCAGTTTCGTCAGTTTAATCACGTGATCTAAGCATATAATTAACCAATAGGGAGTCTCGGTTTTGTTGTCGTGACACTAGCTTCGATTACAATGACATCTGGTGACAGTCTTAATTTTTTTAGTACAATTTTATTCGCCTCTTTCCAACTTTCCACACTGTTTATTCTAGACGCTGTAACCTGGGATTGGATATAAGTTTATAAACAAGAGAAAAGAAACGATTTTTTCGTAATAATTCTTTTGGATGATGATGCTATATCCAGAGACCGCACATTTTATGCGTCAAACTGCTCGTATCGATGGTATTTATTTTATCTGAAAAAAAAAAAAAAAAAAATCCCGCTGCATTCTTATTCCAAAGAAGCAAATGTAAAACAATATTTTTTTTAAAGGCAGCAGAGTGAAAAAGAGAAAAATATGCAGTTGAAAATGTATTAAATATGTCCTCAAAAACTGCTAAGAAAAAGAAAAATTTAGCCCTTTTTCTTTTATCTCCTTCCAGATGTCACTGCGAGTCAGAATATTATGTGTAATATAATGATGAATTATGATGTATAATATAACGATGAATTATGATGAAAAATATAATAATAATAACCGGAAAGCAAATAATCATCGATGTGAAGCAAGTCCAGACGTTTTTGTAAAGTTTGAAAGAGAACCAATCAATTTTGACTAATTTAGATTTCCGATTTCTCTTTCTTTTGACTACTGATAAGCTAGCATTTTACAAAGAAAAAAAAAAAACAATAAAGTAAAAGTTGATCGATATTGCATGTATGTTATTATCTAAATACAACAACTTCAACATTTCGTGCTTCGGGTGCTTGAACTGGCTAACTCGAAACACGAATGCCGTTATCATCTTCAAACAATAGCACTTCCTTCTTATTTTTGGCATGACCTTGTCATAGTCTTCACTCGAGGATTTTAAAAAGCTATGGGAGGAGCTATTTTACATTGTAATACGCCTACTGAACTCAAAAAGGAACGGATAGGTTATCAGACAATTCCAATGAAAAAAAATCGTTTATCTACCAGTTTATGAATAAAAAAAAAAAAAAAAAAATCAAAATCTTTTTTGTTTTATTTTACAAAAACTTAATTAAAATGCTACATTAAAATCTGGCAAACGTTATCTTTCAGCTTAATTTTCATATTTCAAACAAAGTTAATTAAAATGCTGCTCATAACTAATATTTAAATGCTATCTTTGCAACGTCAATATTTGTAATTCGGTTGTTTTTTCTTTTTTACTAAAACTAAATTTACAACCATAGTTGCCTTTTTTACGATGTTGGCTAACGGCAAATTTTGTTAGAAATTGATAAAGATGAGAATTTTCTCAGACTTGCTTTTGTAAAGGCACCCTATTGTCACGAACTCAGTATGGGAAGATCATGAAGCGACATTAAATTCCCTCCAGATTGATCCCTGAACCATACTCTAGGAGTGTTCTTCGGAAAAACAGGGTTTCTTTCACAAAAGTTTTCATTTAAAATCCTTCAAAAAACTTTCTCATTAGACTACTCTTTCATAGCTGCCAAGTGTTCCGATTTTTGGATACCAAAATTTTTTTAAATATAGAAATGTTCTCCGTATTTACTAATAAAAAATGTTACAAAAGCTTTTAAAATTTTTTCTATGAAAAATATCAGTACATCTTTCGCACCTTGCATTGAGGACGATTGGATGGGAGCAAAATTGACCGACAGATTGGGATTTAGAAAATATTCTGTCATTCAGCGCTCCCTTATCGCTGTTTTCTCTCAAGCACAAGAGTTATCACCCCTATTTTAACACTGGACTTGTTGAGTCAGCACTTACACAGAGGCTTCAACCATGTTTCGCAAGAAAAGTTGTTGATTCCTTTTAAATTAAAATCAATTACGTCACGAATATTGCTGAAGTTATCGAAGACCATATAGTATAATACGTGCGTGCATATTAGATTTAATGAATTTATACCTTTATATGTTAAAACAATATTTTTCAGTGAAGTCTATGCAAGACTAAACGTGACAATAATACAGGAGTATTTTTTTTTTTTTTTTTTTTTAAGTAAAATAATAGGGGTTTCCAATAAAAAAAAATAAAAAAATCTAAATAGCAGTGATAAAATAACTAACTTCATTACTCAGAACTAAACATATTACGTCTCATAATTTAACAAACAATTATTTCATATATACTGGTGGGCAAAATTAAAGCAACAACCTGTTTTCTCGTTTTCTTCTTTTGCACATAATTTTTAAACAAATAAGCGTATGAACATAAAATTTGGTTGGCGAAAATTTTTAATAAAAGGTTTTTATATATATCTGACACAGTTTTCACTGATTAAATAAAATAAAGTTTTCTGTTTAAATTTTCCGGTAGGTAAACAACTATGCAACGGCTGGTAACTATGTTTTTATAATCACCAGTAGAATACCAGATTCCATATTGAAGAGAAATTTCAGGCATTAAATTATGCATGTATGTGTAAACATTTTAATTAAAATAACTGTAATGAAAAATTTAATTCTTTATATTACTTACCGAAATCATCCAAATCCAGTAATCCATTTTATGAAAGGAAGGCTGAAATAGAAGAAAAAAACAATTAGAATAAAAAATAATAATAATAACTTAAATATTGATAAACTATAAGTAAAAACGTTCAGTAAACCTGAAAGACAAAAATTGAAAGGTGAGGCTAAGCCCACATCTTTTTGACACACATTCTTTGTCTTTGACCGCATTTCCAAATAATAGAGAAAACTTACGAACATCAGATAAACAGGTGTAAGAACTTTTTGCATTAAAGATTTCTCTATATTGAATCATTTTGTTATTAGATATTGATGAAACCGACATTAATCTTTTATTTAATTTAATTTAATATACCTACATACTTTTTCAACTTTGGAAACAAAATGGTATTAATTCTTCTTTACAAAGCGAAAAAAAAAGGGGGGGGGGGGTTAATAATATAAAAAATATTGATCATAGAATGGTAAATCAAGAGTACTCATACTGTTAATATGAATTTAAAATCTTTATACCTGTTACCTATTTAAACGTTTAAAATAGAATTAAATATTTTGAATGATCGGTATCTGTCTTATAAAGAAAAATACAGTATTGTTTTTTATTTATTTATCCCCCCCCCCTCACCGTTTGCAAAACGTTTTAAAAGAATCTTATGCAGTCAATAATAATAAATAAATAAATAAACAAGAGAAAAGACAGAAAAGAATAATAAAACTATTCAGACATAAAGTAAGAATAGTTCGTAATTTATTATTTATCTCTAGCAGAATGAAACAATACGTAATGAATTTTCTAATATAAAGATCTTCAACCAATTATAGCTTTGCTAATAATTTTGTGATATAGTAAAGCACCGTTAATACATCTTTCAAGGGACTGACGTAAAAGTACGTATAAATGAAAATACGTATACTCGAAATTTAAAAAAAAAAAAAAAAAAAAAACTTTGATTATTGCAAATTTAATGGTACTAAAATAAAATTTATGTGTATATTAATTAACAAAGATTTTAAAGACAGACTAGTACTTTCTAATAGAATTTGTGTTTGAAGATGATAATTAAATTAAAAAAAAAAAAAA
The DNA here is from genome assembly GCA_963930645.1 of Salticus scenicus. Lineage (NCBI taxonomy): Eukaryota > Metazoa > Arthropoda > Arachnida > Araneae > Salticidae > Salticus > Salticus scenicus. The sequence continues at coordinate 50,516,584 of OZ005649.1, forward strand.
ATCTATTATAAATATGAGGTAAAAATTCAATCATTAATGCATTGACTATGAGTACTAATTGTATATCTCATATCTTGAACATTGCATTACCAGAGCTGCCAACCTAATCCGGCAAATTGTTAGTACCGCCCATTTTTCTACACCACTTAATTTTTGGAGTATTTGTTTTCTTAATTCATCGTAAATATATCTGAAGAGAATTACTCTAAAAATTAAGTGGTGTAGAAAAATGGGCGGTACTTACAATTTGCCGGATTAGGTTGGCAGCTCAGCATTACATATCTTAAATATTTTATGAGCACGTCTTCAGTATTAACATACTTGCCAACATACTAATTAATATTCCATAGTATTGTTAGCCCCGCCTTCTTTGTCACATCAGTATCTTATTAGAGTATTTTTCTTCTTATTTAATCGTAACTGCATTTGGAGAATATTATTAAAAAATTTACTCGCGTAAAAAAGGGGCGGAACTAACAGCACTACGGAATATTAATTAGGATGTTGGCAAGTATGGTATTAATTACATATATTGCGTATGTTTAACAAGTACTGTACGATTTATAGCTGCACAAGTAGTTACTTAATTATATTAAAAAATATTTAATACTTGTATAACATGGTGATTGTCTGTGAGTACTAAGAAGTACATTGTGAATTCATGTTTTTTACTTGTGTTTTCACAAATAAAATAAGTTCGAAGCTTTCAAATGCAGTCCATTGCACTTTTAAAGAAAGATGCATGATCTTCTTCACATTCTACATCATCGGTTAAATTAGCATCAGATATCCCCTATGTTTCTCTTATTATTGATAGGTTACACTTACAAAAATGATAAATAAAATAACTTACATTTTCCCTTTTTGTGAGTGATTTTAAAAATTCTTTATTTGCTATTAAATCTGTCTTTGCATTTAAAATATTGGAGACTCTTCTTTAGGGCTTCTGAGTATATCAAAAAAGAATTTTCTGATTTTTTAGGAATACTTTTTTTAGGAATTTATTCACTAATTTCTAAAACCGTCATTAAGGAGCGTAAAATGTCTCTTTTTTAACATCGTTTCCTAGAAAATAATTTAAAGAAAGGCATGGCTACCAAGTATTATGATTTTTGAATCCTAATGTTTTTTTTTTTTTTTTTTTTTTTTTCTTTTTAGTTTTTGTAGAAATTTTATATAATTAGATAGGGCGAATTTTTCTATTGAAAAATAAATAAAAAATACTGACATTAAAAAATCGCAACACTTGGAAGCTACGGAAAGGAGTAAAGCAAATGCACACTTACCCCTTTCTTCTTACTCCCGTCAAAATTATGTTAATATTTCTCGTGTCAGTACCAGTGATCTACCTATGTTGAAGTTTGGAACCTTCAAAAATGGCATGCCAAAAATATTAAATACAACCCATATTCCCATACAAGGAATTTTTTCTTTCCTTTTTTATACACCGGATACTAGTACCAAACTAATGAATTTATAATGGGGTAGGGGGGGGGGGGTTAGCCAGGGGTCGTATTCTCCGTCCTATTTTCGGGACACTCTAAGAGATGAGAAATTTTTGCCTCTATTGCTAACAGTATTTTTATACAACAACCCCTATAATATTTAATCACGTTACATTACTACATAGCTGCCAATATTTTAATTTATTCCGGAGTACTTTTAGCCCCGCCTTTATTTATAGAAAAATTTTCTCTAACATATAACTTTGATAAAATCAGACAAAATTACTTGTAAAAAATAAGTGGTATGGAATAAAGGCGGGGCTAAAAATACGCCGGAATAAATTATAATATTGGCAGCTATGTTACTATAAAATTACCATAAAAAATTTTGCATGAAATTAGTGGTGGAAAGAAAGGTGGAAATATCTCATCCCTGAGAGTGTCCTGAAAAAAGGGCGAAGAGTACGACCCCTAAAACAGGGTTCGCACGGCCACGCCTTTTTTCAAGGACTCTTCCACCAGAATAATCTTAAGATAAATTTAGTCTTAAATGTACAGTGTACGTTTAATAAGAAATTTATTTTTAGATAATACTGGTGGAAGAGTCCTTGACAAAAATCGGGTCGTGAGAACCCTGTAAAAGAAGTTCACCCCTTAACGCGCGCCGTCCTCGCTGCGAGGATGCAAAATTTAGGATCCAGCTGCAAAAATTCATCCCGGAAATTTTTTAGGAAAAATTTACGTTTATAACATATCAGAAAAGGTCGGGTTTTTTAACCTTAAAATTTAAAATTTCTTTTAGTTTATTTTAGTTAATGAATTCCGGTGGCAGTATAATTTAAATGATCCGAATTGTCTTGCGCCGCAAAGGGTTAATTTATTGTAAACTAAATAAATTTAACTCTTGTGTATTTTGCTAAAATGAATATATATATATATATATATGGAGTGTCTTCACTCAATTTTCTTAACATTTAGTAGTTAACACACTTTTCAATAAATTTCTATCATTCATTTAATAATAATTCAATAAAGAATCAAGAATGAAAAGCGCAATAGTGTACTGGTTTATTTTCCATCAAATTCAAGTATCTGTACAAAGGACAATAATATACTCTAATTCTTTTTCGTATCCCTATAATAAAAAGTATAAATTTTAAGCATGAGTTAAGTCCATAGGCAACAATGTATCAGAATTATGTTTCGTATCCCTGTAAAAACTATTTAAAAATTGTAGTAGGTACTGAATAATACTGATAATAAATTTCCCTATAAAATAACATTGGATTTCACTCTCGGATATTATCGCATCCCCTTAACATCAGAGAGTATCATTAACACTTGAGGATTATTACTGCTAATAAAGCGACGTTCTACTGTTTTCTTAACTTTATTGGCCCCTGAAGCAAATTACGATTAATCAATAAATCGGCAGAGTTTTTCAGAAGCCATTAACAAATGACTTAAGGTATATAATAGAAGCTATGTAGAATGGTCATTTTGAATTATATCGTAATTATTATCATCGAACAAACGTATATCGAACGAAATTATAAGTATAAAGTTAAGCTAATGAAAAATTCTCAAGTAAAAAAAAAAAAAAAGTTACGAAAATTTTTATAACAGATGTGACTTATATCTACAAATTACTGAAACTGACAAATAATTAAGCATGTTTTCCATTTTATTCGTAAATCGATGTTATTTTTATGTTGTTAAATGAATCGCTTTCCTGTTTTTCGAAATATGTGAAAACAGTTTAAACAATTAAAATTGTTTGCATATTACTTTGCATGATTCATGATTTAATCAGTTTTCTTATGAAAAAGAAAATCTGAGTTTCGAACTACGCATAAAAATGCTTTTAATTTCACTTATCTATCACATCTTACATAATCTCATCTTCTTAGATTTAGTTCAAAGTCTTTAATACATTATTTTCGTTGCAATTTTTTTAATGTTCTTTTATTTATATTTTCAAATCTGATCAGTTTTAGAATAATCTTCTTTAAAAATAGAGAGAATGTAAAGAAAAGATGAAATCACTATTAAAAATAATGTTATATATATAGAGAAAGAGAGAGAGTGAAAGAGAGACACTTTTAGAAAAAAAAAAAAAAAAATTGCAAGTTGGCTATTATACAATTACTATAGCATTCGGCAAATTTTAAAATATATGCAAAAAATAAATAAATAAATAAATAAATAAATAAATAAATAAATAAATAAATAAATAAAGCTCTTTTATATACTTTTTTTTTAATTGATATTTTATGAAATCACACGGCCACACACACGCAGAATCTAAAACTTTAAGTAAATACAATTTTATTATAAATTAGCGGGCTTTGCCCACTTCGCTGGTCACTATATTTAAATGAATTAAAAAAGAATCAGTATTTTTTATACCGTTCTACAAATTAAAACTAAAAAGAAAATACATTGAAATTGCTTAAAAACTTCGCTTCGGGCCTTCGCTGACTTCGGAAGAGATTTCTTCACCGCAGCGTCTTGGTACTGGATAATTTAATTTAATTCATAGCAATGTCAATAACACAGGAAAAATTGCAGTAGTCATTTTCTTTTTGATAATAAACAGAACGGAAAACATATTTTACATAGAGATATTTTGTATAATTAAACCAATTTAAAAAAATGCTTTTCCTTTTTTTTTTTCCCACACGCATTATAAAAATATTTTAAATAAAATTGAGAAAAACTGTGCAAAAACATTGAAAGAGTTTGGACCGCTTGGCGGAATTTGAAATTTGTCACTGAAGTAGCTCGGACGTTTCTCGCCAAAATGTTTACTTATGCATTTGCGATACCCATATCAACGCGTCGCCGAAATGACAACAAAATTATAAATAATTATAAGATTTTAAAAAAAACTTTTTATATACCATGTTTTTAAATTTTCTGTTGAATCTTATAGCTATAGAACTACATTAGCACTTTATCAATGTGTAGAAAATTTTAAAGTGATAATGACGTCAATATTTGTGAGATGCATAATTTAATGTTTTACAATTTTTTAATGTTCACGTTTAATTAAATGTATTTATTTTTCTGCTAAAAAAAATTAACTCGTATTTTTTTTTTTTTTTTTTTTTTTGGGGGGGGGGGGGGGTTGCACTATTAAATTAAAATTAATATTTATTTTCATATTTTAATTAATTAAAAGAAAACTTTGCAACGTAATATCTTTAAAAACTTGATGTATATAGTGTCCACACAAAAAATGAACAATTATTAGAGCTCTTTTAAAAAGTATAACATCTATGCAGTATATTTTAAAAAATTCATTAGTTTTTACTAAAAAAAAAAAAAAAAAAAAAAAAAAAAAGGCCAACTTTCATCCCCGCAAATTAGTTAAATCTAGACCAATCAAAAATAGAAGTAGTCCACCCGGATGTGTTCCCGAAAAACTCTTTGCTTTATTTATATAGATTATTATTTTATTTATTTCTTTTTTTTTTCAATTTTCGATTAGTAACTAAAAATATAGTTATGCGAATGCGTTATATGTTATTTTGAAAGACATGATTGGTACTCAAAAGTCTTCTTTTTTTTTTTTTTTTTTTGAAAACATGATTTAGGGTCCTCAGCGGTCACTATTTTGAATACCACTTGTTTTTTTTTTTTTTTTTTTTTTTTTGGCAATCTTTATTAATATTTCGCAGTGGATATCTACGAAAGAATAATACAAAGACTGCTTTATACAAAAAGTGGAATTCAAAGCAGTGACTGCTGAGAACCGTGTATGACCTAATTTCTGGTTTTAATACGATCTGACGTTCTTTAATGAAAATGTCATGATTTACTCCATTTCAGTAACTTTTAAAAATATCTACATTTTCGTGTATTTTTATATCGATTAATGTTTTATAATATTAACAAATATAAATGGTTTACACAGATACACGTAAATACGTATAATTGCCAAAGTACTGTATATTTAAATAATGCACTACAGATTTTTTTTTTTTTTTTTAATTTAACAATAAACAGTTTAAACAAAAGTGATTTAAAACAATGTGGTGTGTCCCTCACACTACTTTCTTTCGTTTCTACTTACTTTCTCGTCACCATTCGGATTTTTGTCTTACTAAATTTGTCTAAAATACATTGAAAAAAAAAAATCTTTTTTCATGAAATTTTGTCAGAAATAGCAGTTATGTGACCACAACGAATTGCATTGGTAGGAAATGTAAGAGCGAAAAAAAGGATTTTGTTGTTGTTAATATATAGAGAATAATTTCTGCATTTCTGGGAACAGGGAATTTGTAGAATTAATTGAAATACTTTCATTTTGTATTCCCTCCCATCATAAATATAATGTAAATGGGTTCTATGGATTCAACTACTTTAACCTGCCAGTACACGGGTGGGGAAAACGGGTGCGGACACAATTTTCTTTCAATATTTGAATGGTTACAATATAACACCCACAAAATAAAGTCACACAATAAAAATACGAAGCATAAAATTTTATGTTTCTTATAATTTTTTTTCATAGAATATATAAAATGTTTCTCTTACATTGCATTCTAGTAAATAAAATGGGTCTCACAGACACAACCCGTGTACTGGCGGATTAATTTAGAAATTTAATATTTAGCACAGAAAAAGAAATTGTGTCGCAACTTCAAATGCAATCCGAGCCATTTTTAACCGTAGAAATCACATATCAGAATTTTTTGAGTGGCCCTATAATCGAAAGATAAACATTTGTCATATCATATTTTATGTGAAACATGCTTTTGTCTAAAAATATGGCCAATTTCAGTTTGTTTAATGCAGACTAAAGATGTTAAATCGTACTTATCAGAAAATTTGCCCATAGACCAGGGATGGAACACGGGCGCAGAATTCATACCGGAATCCGTTTAAGAAATTTCTCTACCTATAATATCGTTGATTTAAGAAGTAGAAAATTTTCTTACATTGAGAGTGGTATGAATTCTGCGCCCGTGTTCCATCCCTGATAGACGTAATGTATTTTAATACTTTTCTACGCTCCTGTACACGAATTATTTATTTGATTTACATAAGAAGCTTCAAGTAACATCCTCATACTTGTCAACCATCTCATTATGAACCGTACAATATTTAGTACCGGCTTGTTTTTTTTCACGCCAGTCATTTTTTAGAGTAATTTCATTCTTATATTGTAACAACATTTGGAGAGAATTACTCTAAAAATAAAGTGGTGTGAAAAAAAGGGGTGTTTTTTCAAGTGGCGTTAATGGTTATTAATGAGATTGTTGGCAAGTATGCATCCTCATGTCATTAACATTTAGAACAATTTGAACTTCTTGCTTATATTTCTTTTTGAGTTACGTTAATTGGAGACTCACACGCACACAAACTAACCGCTGAAAACCTAATTTTCGGATTCAGGGGACCTGAAAACGTGTAAATATAACAAAAACTCAATTTCTAAAAATTGACACTGAAGCAATACTATCTCTACCACATATAGTAAGAGAAAGTAATAAACAATAAACAATCTTTATGGTTTAGAAATTATAAAAATATTTTACAACATTTTCTGTCTTGATAAATTATGAAAAAATAAAATAAAAAATCAATATGCAGAAGAACTGATGTCGTAATTTAATTTCGTCTTCTGTTCAATGTCGTCTTGCAGGTCATGCAAAAAAACTAGATTTCGAACAAAAAGATAATCGAAACCAAGTTCATGGGCAAAGATTGATGTTCTAAAGAAGAATTCGGCCCAAATCATAGAATGAAAGAAAAAGAAAATCAATCAAAACAATCTGAATGGTATTTCTTTCATCTTTTTTTTTTTTTTTTTCATTTTTTAAGATGGCAACACTGTTGTTGGATGTTTAAATTTCAGTTCCAGTGTTCCAGTTTGATAAGTTAAAGTTAAAAGAGACTCAGCACTGGGTAACTTTTTTGCAAGGATCAAGTTGAAGCTGAGTATGTATGTATAATGTCGCACAAGAGTTGCACACTGGAAAAATTACTATTATTATTTCCTATATGGAAATAAATGTAGCACTTGCAGTACAGTCGGGGGAAAAAAAAGTATCACCCGCTGTAATTTCGTTATTAATTGAAGCAGGAATATCTAATAGACATAATTCAACAGGAAATTAAATGCACTTTCTGAAAATGTCGTCAAATTTTAAATTAGGGGTCATCTACATATTGAAATGAGCACCAACTTTCATTTTTTTTTTCAATAGCAACATGACTTCATATTCGAATTTATGAGAGTCTGGCAGTGCGGAAAAGTATACTACTTGTATACTTTAACTTTAGTATTTGTAGAGTTATAATCAAAAATGTGTTGGGGGCTATCTGTAAATGTAGAAAAATAAAATTAAGATCTTATAAGAAATAGGCAAAATTTTAATGTTTCTCACCCCGGAAATCTTTCAGGAAAGAAAGAATTATAAAAATTAATAAAAACAGTCACATTTTTTTTTTTTTTTTTTTTAGTTTCTTAATTATCCAGAATTCAGTTTATTAGATTTGTATATACTTCAGTACCTTTTTAGATAATTTTAGGTCTATTTAAATACATTACACTTGCGATTGGTCCAAACAGTACTCTCTGAAAAAAGTGCAATATTTTTCAAGTAAAAGTGTCTATTATGGCTGTACTAATCACCAATAAAGCTTAAATTTTCTTTCGTTGGTGTAACATAATATACGAAATGAAATAATATAGATACAACGCCATAGCTGCCAAGTTTTTAAATTTATTTTCACACCGTAATAATAGTAGAAAATTTTTCTTCAATATATATTTATGATTAAATATGAAGAAAATTACTCTAAAAGGATTACGGCGTGAGAAAAGGGCGGGGCTAACAACATTCCGGAATAAATTAAAAAACTTGGCAGCTATGCAACGCATAAACTAAATCTTTTCGGATAAATTATTGTAAGGGTTCGTGAAGTAAATATTAAACAATTTTAATCGCACTTACCAGTTTTGGGTCAGTTGAACTCTGGAACTGTACGATTCGTTTTATAATTTCTATGAAAGTATAATTTCTTAATTAACCCTTTCGCGACTGTTGACGTAGATTCACGTCATTTGAAAATCTGTAACTCTGTCAGTGGGCATTTCTTTCGTAATTTGTGTGTTACGTATTTCCTAGATGTGTACTCAGTGTTCATATTTTTGCAATAAAATATATTATGGATAGAAATATATTGATTAGAAAGAATATAGTTATAATGTATGTCCATTTGTAATATAATTGTGAATACAAAAACGCTGTTCTGAATTATTTTATTTTGAGAGAATAACGCCTGTAGGCGGATCTTACAGCCAAAAAGACAAAATCCTGCGGTCGCAAAAAGTGTTAAAATATATTTTTAAAAGTTAAAGTATATTTTTAAAAATATATAAAGTAAAAATATATTAATAAAATATTAAAGACTAAAGTATCTTTAAAATAATAATCCTCCCACCTACAAAATAAATAAATAAATAAATAAAAATAAAGCAATATATGAAGCAAATGACTTTAACTATGACGGTAGTTAAGAAACGATTTTAAAAGTCTGTCTTGCATTCCAATTCCGTTTGTTTTGTTTTTTCTAATGGACAATTTTTATATTAAACCTATTTTTCTATTTAAAACAGTAAACCCCGCCCATTTAGTTAATTTTTTCTTCTAGTGTTCGTTTAAAATGTTCAAAATTTATCACCAGTAATCGATGAAGTAAATACCACTTGTGCATATTTTTGTCAACATAAAATAAGGGGTTTAACACGAATTCACCCCTCAATGTCACATTTACTTTTCATTTCTGTATTGTTTTGTTTTGAAGAGCGATGAACTTTAGAAAACATTAATTCTTGATGCTAACACTAATGTCTAAAAATCATCATTTTTGTTTCATTTCTTTGCGTTTGTCTTTGTTGTTATATAATTTGACCCGTAAATAAAAAATAAAAATATTTTGTTTAATTTTCTTTGTTATTTTTTAAGATTTGATTCGTTATCTCATGCAAAACTTTATAAGACACGGTCCCCTAAAACACTCCAAAAGAAAGATTTATTTATATCTCGAAAACTAATAACTGGGATGAACTGCAAATTTGCACACCCATATTTTTCAGCATTAGGATTCATTTTATGTAAAAATTAATATAGGTCATAATTCATAATTTTTATGAATATGAATTTATTAATATTTTTTCAGAATTAAAAATATTTTTTCGAATCAAAAGTAATGATGGATTATGTTTCGGTTCCTTCACTTTATCTAGTAAAGAAAAAATTATATCGATCAAGTTATTTTTTGTGAAGATATTAATAAAAGTTTGAAATATGAATTTAACATTAGGACCTTCAAACTTTGAACGCTTATAACTTTGTGAAAAAATAGGTAAAATATATAACCACTATACTTTTTCGCGTTGTCGCGATCCAAGGAATTCAAATATAAAAGAAAAATGGGTCATTACCATTGAAAAAAATCAAAGTTGGTGCGCGTTTTAATATGTAGACGACCCCCAATTCAAAATTTCAGTTCATTTTCTGAATCTACTCACAATTCCCCGTCGAATGATACCTATTACATTTTTCTACATCGATTAGCAACGAAGGTACGTTGAGTGTTGCGTTTTTTTCCCCCCTACTGTACAAGCTTCGCTAAATATTATGAATATTTTAATTACGTAAGATGAAGATCAGTAGACATTATTACCTTACAATCTGCATACTGTGGAAGAAAAAAAAAAAATATTTACCGGCCTGCTGATCTAGTGAGCAAGAATTCTAGAACAGGTCCCATACTCGAATTCCGAGTAAAGCAAGGATGTTTATTATGTCTATATGTGCACAATAAAAATGTTCTTGTAATAAACTCTTGTAAAACCCATGTGGTTTGGGCTATACGAGATATAGGCGGTCCTCGAGACAAACAAAGATCTCAGTACTCACCAAGCAATCGTCAAAATATACTTCCCAGAAAAAGGATTTTTTTTTTTTTGTGTGTGTGTGTGTGTGTGTTTGTATCTATCATACAAATATGTTACACATTTTATAAAAGGAATAAGGATGTTATGTATACAGTACATAATATCATACTTAATATAAGTGCTTTGAAAATTTTAGTTGAATTTATTCAGAAAATCTAGCATGGTAAAATTTGAATAATAGGCGAAAGTTATGAAAAAAGAAAAAAAAAAAAAAAAAGACTTTGAAAAAAAATAAATAAATCATTCACTCCAGATTTTAACATGTAAAAGCATATTTTCTTTTTATTAATTTTATGGATCTATTTTGCTGCTGATTCATTTACAAGTGATAAATATAAAAAACCGTAACTTCTGGCGTATAATCAGCTGGTCAGATAACTCAATTTTGTACCAGACACTTTATTTGACAAAAAAGGCTACATTAACATTTCTACGAAGGAAATACCTCTTACAATTATAATTTCCTCAATGTATTAAAATTTCTGGTGTGAAACTTATTTATTTGATTTGTTGATTACTCGTCGGAAATAACTGTAATTGAAAAAATTAAATTCTTAAAGCACAAAAAGGTTATTAAAAAAAAAAAAAAAAAAAAAAAAAAAGAGCCTAATTTCTTGTCCCGATTAAAACATTAAAAAAAATTCTATCTTTAAAGCATATATATTTCGGTCGATGAAGGAAGTTTTCAATTTACTGCTTTCGGAATGAATCGAAATTTTGATAATATGACATAAAAGAATTATTTCAATTTCCCGTCCTTTAAAACCAACACACTTTACTGCCATACGAGACTATTTTAACGAAAAGACCAGTTAGAAGAAAAGAAAAAATTAATGGAAACAACTTTCTTTGATAGGTTTTAATTTTGTACCAAAACTCTAGAGCGTTTTATCTTAAAATTAGCATTCTTATCGAATTTTGGAAATAGATTCTACGAGCATTTTATTAAGTGTTCAAACCAGTTTTTATCCGATAGAATAGTGAGTTTGGTAGCTAAAGTTAATATATTCTGCCAAGAAACTTTTGTGGAAATTAATAAATTAATAGAGACTTCTTTTATTATTTATTTTTTTTAAGGAGACAGACTATTAAGAATAAAAAAATAAAAATGAAGAAACTTTCAATCAACTTTCAGATTTAAAAAAAAAAAAAAAAAAAAAAAAAAAAAAAAGAATGCATGTACAAACAAAATTTTTTTGCGTTAACTAGTATGATATTACTCTATTGATTAAAAAATATTATTTTGGTTTACTTTAAAACAGAAAATTATTTTTATTGCAGATTATTTTTTAAAATGTTTCAAGGGTGCTTTCTAAATGCGCGCAGGATATCTCAATTACACTTTCTTTAATCCTTATAATTTTTACATTAAATGAAACAAAACATTCAAATTAAGAATCTGAACAAGAAGGTTTTAATTATTTTAATAATAAGGAGTTTAATTAATAATTAAATTTGAAATTTGAAATTACCATTACATATATATATATATATATATATATCTGTAATTTTTATTTTTTTTTTCTATTGAACAGAACTTCTTATTTTTATTTTTATTCATTATGTCAAAATGTATGGTTGAGAAAAATTTTAAGTTCATATCTCAAATACTTTTTGAAATATCCTGCGCGCAGTGAGAAAGCACCCTTATTATTATTTTATTATTTTTTTAATAATCTACAATAAAAATATTTTTTTATATTAAAGTAAACAAAAATAATATTTTTAATCAGTAGAGTAATGACATAATAGTTAACAAAAAAATTTTTTTGTTTGTACATACATTTGTTCTTTTTTAAAAAATTCTGAAAGTTGATCAAAAATTTCTTCATTTTCAAGTTTTTAAAAATAGTCTGTCCCCTTTACCAAAACAGAAATGAAGCTAATTTGGCCAATTTGATCCAGTATATAAAATGATCCGTGGAAAACAAAATTATTCTTAAAAAATTTTTGTGATTCAAACTAATTCATAGCTGACAAGTTTACCGTTTTTCCAGGTGACTTTTGACAAAAATTTTCTAAAAATAATTTCAATTTATTTACAACGGTCGTACTCTCCGCCCTTTTTTCAGGACACTCTCATAAAAGAGAAAATTTCGCTATTTTTGCCACCACTAATTTCAGGCATACAAATTTGTAGTATTTTCAAAATAATGTGCCGTGATTAAATAAGATTGTGATTATTGTATACAAAAAATGATAGCAATAAAGAAGAAAATTTCATTCCTGAGAGTGTCCTGAAAAAAAGAGCGGAGAGTACAGGGATGGAACACGGGCGCAGAATTCACACCGGAATCTGTTTAAGAAATTTTACTACCTATAATATCGTTGATTTAAGAAGTAGAAAAATTTCTTACATTGATAGTGGTATGAATACTGCGCCCGTGTTCCATCCCTGATGAGTACAACCCCTGTATTTAATCGTCGAAAATAAATTTGTCAGATTTCTATAAGTAAAAAGTAGTGATAAATCTTATTTAAAAATTTTAAATGTTGGCAGTTATGAAATACTAATGAATGTAACCAAGCCATATAATATATATATATATATATATATATATATATATATACAAATTTGAATAATTAAACAAATTTAATTTATAAAACTTTTTCCGCAATTATGATTTTATATCTTCTTTATGATTTGTTGAGTTAATGATGATCTCTATGGGGGAAAAAAAATACCTCTCTGAAAAGTCAGTTTTCTATGACGTGATAAGTGGCTCTCTTACAAATCCTTTATTTCATTTGGTCTATCAAATGATAACATCACAGTCTCACTGAAATGGATTTTAGCACTAGAACAAAAAGAGAACACCAGAGCTAAAAACAGTTACAGCACTAGAAATAGAAACAATAGAGATGGATTTCCATTATCGATTTGGAAAATCTGTTTTAGCAGAACGAAATGGCTTTCGAATATTCTTAATAAAATCAAATTTTATTTTTCTAGAAATTTCTCAGCAATGTTAGCTATGGTTAATAAAAGACATTGTTTCATTCTCTCATAGAGGAAAATATCCATTTCAAGGATTTTCATCCAAATGTGATTTTAGATGAATAACAGAATACATATTTATCGCGTTTCTTTCCTCCAAAAGTTTCTTCAAAAATAGTCGTTCACCACTCTTATTGTAAATCGAGAAGACACAAAAAAAAAAAAAATTGTTTTCTATTACAAATATCATAGATGCCAACATTTTAATTTATTCCAGAGTATTTTTAGCCCCGCCTTTATTTCACACCACTTTATTTATAGAAAAAATTTCTCCGATATGTAATTTCGATAAAATAAGAAAAATTTACTCTTAAAAAATAAGTGGTATGAAATAAAGGCGGGGCTAAAAATACTCCAGAATAAATTAAAATGTTGGTATCTATGTGCATATACAGGGGTCGTACTCCCCGCCCTTTTTTCAGGACATTTTCATGAAGGAGAAATTGTCTCTATTTTTGCCACCACTAATTTTAGACTGAAATATTTAAGGTATTTTTTTAGAAATGTGTCGTGAATCGTGATTAAAAAGGAGGGACAGAGGTTACTGTATAAAAATAGTAGAGTAATAAAGGTGAAATTTTCTCATCAACTAAGAGTGTAAAAAAGAAAAAAAAAACTGCGATTACGATTCCTGCACATGATAGAGAAAGAGTTTATTGGGATCAAATTTTGACTAGAATTGAGCGTTTTGAAGCTACCGAATCTAAAAATAAGATTTTTAGTGGCTGATTTGTGTGTCTATTATTAGTATAACTTAAAAACAAATATTAGCAGGAAATCCAAATTTAGTGTGCTCTAAATCGTGCCAAGTAGGAATAATGCTTGAAACTTTTCTTTGAGATCGGAGAAATGATTTGTGTACAGGAATATACAAAGTAATTCATATACGTTACACCTATGATCAGAATTTCTTATTAGTGCATTTTATCATCTTTAGACTTTATCAAACATAATGAAATTGAGACATATTCAAATCTTTATACGAACAAATACATGTGTCCTCTATAACAGGCCTGTCCAACCCAAAACTCTTGGTGGGCCGCATTGGAAATCTATTTTACACAGCCGGTTCAGGCTGTGACACATTGTATAAATACAATGAACCATATACATGTAGTAATTATTTTTTCGGTGGGCTCGTAAAGATTTATAACAGAAAGTATATGTAATAAATACATTATTATTCATAAAACAACTATAAAACAGTCACAAACATATAATTATACATTCATAAGTATAACAGTAAGAATCAGTTATTGATCTGATAATATTTTATTAACATCAATGAGCGCGATATTTGTTTCTTTAGCTACCTTAATCGGTATCTTCTTTAAAAAGTCAAAAACAATTTATTTATTTTGGATGTTTTAACCAAAGATGTCAAATTAGAATTTCCTGAATTCTGCCGCGGGCCGTAGAATCTTACACGGCGGGCCACATGCGGCCCGTGGACTGCGGTTTGGTCAGCCCTGCCATAGAATATGGTATGAAAAGTAATCGTTATTCGTTTATCCATTTGAAGAGCTGTGGGATAGGTTTATATTCTATACAGAGGGAAGTGGGATATATTATATTATATATCAGAGGTGATAAACACGCGGCCCTCGGGCACAAGTGGCTCCCGTGTTCTAAATTGCGGCTCACGACATATTTCATGAAGTCTGTAATTTAACAATTTCGGTTAACTCATTGAAAATTAACAAATTCTTTCTGAATCTTCAAAGTGAAAATACTGGTTATGACAGTTGGAAAAACTATTGCACCAGTTATAATTGCTAAAATTTTATTAAATTGATTATTAATTATTTTGTATGATAATTATTAATGTAAAATTATAGATTTTTGACAGTTTTATTGCTAACGTATGAAAAAAATTAATATTAATGAAATGTTTTTCAAATCTTAACACTTCATAACCCTAAATAAATACGGATGTAAATATATATACACACACAACGTGGCCCGCCTGAATAAAATGCATTTCCAATGTGGACGCCAAAATTTTTGGGTTGTACACGCCTTTTCTATATCTTAATTCCAAACTGCAAAAACTTGCCCAGATATATATTTTTTTTTTATCTTTAACTACTTTTACAATTTAGAAGAAAACCTTCATTTAGTTCTTTTCTTCTATACTTGTTTGAAAATTCTGGTGGGTTTTCATTTTAAATCAACAAAATTACCCCACTCTTCAGCTTAGAAAGGCTCCCCCCCCCCCCCCCCCGCAAGCCACTCCACATATAGACCTAAGACCCTCGGGGAGTCATTCGCCCTTAATCCCAAACACCAACGCCTTGCCTTTCAAAAGGGTTATAAAGCCATACAGAAAACATTAGATATTTTTAGATGTATTATGAGTTATTTTAAGTTTTGGTATCCATTTTTTTTTTTTTTTTTTTTTTTTTTTTTGTGTGTGTGTGTGTGTGTGTAAATACACCAAGTGGTGCATGTAAAATTTAGCCAGTATACAGAACTACCTGAAATTAGTCGAATAAGTTTCAAAGAGTGTTAATGTTCTTTGGTTGTAGCTGCATTTGTGGGAAGAAGACATCAGCTGCAGCCGACGCACAAAACTGCACGTCAATTAAAACTATCTAAAACCATTTTAAGCTTTTTTTTTTTTTTTTTTTTTTTTTTTTAAGCATACTGGTGTAAAAATATTAAAACAAGAACTTATTTTTTCGTCTTCTTCTTATTATTATTTTTTTCCCCCTCATAATTTTCAAATGAACAAGCATATGAACTTAAAATGTGGATGGCATACTCGTTATTAAATCATTAATCTAACATTATGTAATTACAACATAAATAATATTATATAGTATTATTCAATTTTCTCAAAAGAATGTATTCGAATATTTTTAATTCTATTATGGATTTATATATATATAATTATTAATTTGTAAACAATAAACCTCGCTAAAAATAACAAAAAAAAAAAGAAAAAAAATCAATATACAATTTTATAACGAACATCTCACTCAATTTTCATGTTGTATGCATAGTTGCCAAATTTTACGCTTTTGGCTAACGGAAATTTTTATAATTTTTTTTTTAATTTTATTAAATCCGTGAAAGCTGTTATGGAAATATGTAAAAAAAAATATATATATAAAATTTTTCCAGTAGCCAAAAAGAGCTAAAATTGACAATTATGTGTACGTATATTTTTTAAAATGTTATTCACAAACGTAAAAAGAAGAAAAAATAAAATAAAATAAATAAATAACACGAGAAGAGAATTATATGCCTTCATCAGTGCTGCCAGTTGTACGATAATACATACCAACATTTATAATTTTTAAATTAGGCTCACACCAATATTTCTTGATAAGAATATTTTTTATAAATTTTCCACGAATCAGTAAAATGTTATTTGTTGTAGAAAAATTCATCCACCTAAATCGGAGACTTGACAACTGTATGTACGATGATTAATATACTTTTTGCGACACTAGTCTTCACCTATCTGTAATGCATTTTTAACATCATTTCTTATTTAGTTTACATTTCTAAAGTTATTTAAATTTGCCGTTTCTGGCATAGCTTATTTTTGAGAAAATATGAATTAAAAACAGTTAAAAAATTATTAGCCATGTTTAATTATTTCGACCTAAAACAACTTGTGTGTTTTAAAATAATAGTGGTTGCTTAATAAAGTCTTTCAAGATTATAATATACTTAAACAGCAACTAACCAATCAAACATAAATTTCTTTTTTTTTTTTTTTCTCATAAGGAAAAAGAATATTTATTTTATTGTTAAAGAGTTTCATCATTATTATTATTAAAATTTTCTATGACATCTATTAGTTCAATTAGCATAATGGTTTTTAATTTAATTTGAACAAATGGTTTTGAAATTAAATTTAAAAAAGTGCTATATTCATTTTAATCACTGTAAAATAAATAATATTAGTAGAATAATAATGGTAGTTAAATGCATTATTAAAATCTTCAAGAATAATTATATTTTAGAATAGGGAAGTAAGTAAGTGCTTTTAACTCTTTGACAATGTTGCCAAATTCAGGGGCCTTTTTATTCAATATCCACCACTAAATTTTAATCTGACAACGCAATTACGGGAAATTTGCTTAACACTGGAAACTTTTAAAAGTTATTTAAGCTATTTCATTCATAGCACAGAAGTATTGGAAAACTTTTTAAAGTTCTAGAATTACAATTTAATTTTTAATTTGTGTGAGTGTTCAATTTTGAACTTAGTTTTAACACCAGAACTATTTTAAGCTTTTCTAACATACTCGATTTTCCTCATTGTGTGACCCTAAATTGACCCCTTAACACTTTCACGACCGCTGACGTAGATTCATGTCATTTGAAAATCTGTAACTCCGCCAGTGGGCTTTCTTTTGCAATTTGTATGTCATTTATTTCTTAAAAATATACACACTATTCATATTTGCATACTTGCCAACCATCTCATTATGAACCGTACAATATTTAGTACCCTCCTTTTTTTTCACACCAATAATTTTTTAGAGTAATTTTAATCTTATTTACTCGTAACAACATTTGGAGAGAATAACTCAAAAAATATAGGGGTGCGAGAAATGGGACGTTTTTTCAGGGGGAGTTAACAATTGTACGGTTATTAATGAGATGGTTGGCAAGTATGTATTTGTACAACCAATGTACTATGGATATAAATACTTTGATTAGAAAGAGTATAATTATAATGTATATCCATTTGTAATGTTAATCTGAATATAGAAATATTTCTTCTGAAATATTGTAACTAGGGAGAATAACGCCTACAGGCGGACCTTACTGTCAAAAAGACAAAAATATGTGGTGGCGAAAGTGTTAACTGCCCCGGGTGTATATGTACGTTTTTCCTAATTACAATACTTAGTATTGTACTACTACCAGTGAAACTACTGGCACGTCTTGGCAATGCAATAAAATAACACTGAAAGTGATTTTGCCAGTGTTTTCGAAAAAGGCAATTAATTACGTTTTTTTTTTTTTTTTTTAATGGAAAATACCAGAAATTAAGAACAAAGTAATACGAAAATAAATTAATTAATTTTTCCCGCCGAGTTATAAAAGTATACTTTTGCCAACATCTTAATTATGAACCAGAAGATTTTTAGCCCCCTTTTTTCGCACCAGTATACTTTTAGAGTGTTTTCTTTTTTTTTTTTCTTTTTTTTTATTTAATCGTAATTAACTGTAGAGAAAATTACTCTAAAAATATACTGGTGCAGAAAAAGGGGCGGGCACTAAAAATTTTCCGGTTCATAATTAGAATGTTGTCATGCAGCAGTAAAGTATTTTATAAACTATGTGAATCACGTAATTTTTCTCTCTTGTTTAGAAGGGGGGGGGGGGAGAAGGAAGAGAGAACATCGGAATTTTAATGATAGAAAACTATAGGAGCCCCAAACAGAAATTCATAAATAAAATTTATTTTTGGCAGAAAGCCCAGTAATTTTGTTAATGTAAATTTTATGAATAACAGAATACCTATAGTTAAAGTTATAGTTAAAATTTATAAGTCACGAGGTTAATGATGAAAAAATTCTCGACAACAGTGTTCTTTTCAATGCGTAAATAAAAGATATGTGCAATCTCGTCTGACAACAGGAAAAAGATGTACTATTTTAAGTGGTTACTAAAGCGACTCGTTAGCAAATGTCTGTCGTTCTGCAGGAAAACTGCAGGAAGATCAGTATTAGTTTAAAAGTTCTTCAAATTAGGTAACTTTCGCCTTTTATTGTTGTTATTATTATGCATTAGAGGTATATTTTTAATTTGACTGAATCTGTTGAATATTCTTATATTTAAAAATTCTTACAGGAACAGGTACTAAAACTATGTTTAAAATTAACAGAGCAAAAATAAATATTTTTGTATTTTTAGAACTTAGGAAGAATAAATCAAAAAATATGTTGTAGAAATACTCTAAAATCTATTCGATTATTTTCTAATTTAAAAATTTGGAAAAAGGTGAGCCATCGTACACATTGCATGTTTAAAAATCCTTAAAACGCTTTGAATTCTATTACACCTGTGAAACTTTTATAGTTTGAATTCGTTTAGATTCAGTTAAGCTAAAGTACAATTGCAAAAGCAACCTTTACATACGCATAGCTGCCAACATCCTAATTAATATTTCGTAGTATTGTTAGTACCTGCCTTTTTTTTTTCCACGCCAGTCTTTTTTTTAGAGTATTTTTCTTCTTATTTCATCGTAATTACATGAAAAGAATTATTATAATATTGGCAGATATGCATATTATAAAATTAGGTATAAAAAACAATGGAATCTATTAGACTCAACTATGCACTAAAGTTGCATTGAAAAAAATATATATATATAATACAAATAAAAATAAACTGCGATAACTAGATTATGTAGAATTTTTAATAAAATGCCGGTAAACAAAAACCAGGGGTCATACTCTCCGCCCGTTTTTTCCCGACACTCTCAGAGATGAGAAATTTTAGCCTCTGTTGCAACCAGTATTTTTATACAATAACTTATATCCTATTTAATCACGGCACATTACTATAAAAGTATTATAAAGATTTTTGCATGAAATTAGTGCAAAAAAGGCAGAAATTTCTCAACCCTGATCTGAGGACAATCTGAGTCCATGAAAAAGGGCGGAGAGTACAACCTCTGGATAAAACAGGCCTAACAACTGTTTCAGATCAAGGCTATTAAAAACAAAACTTCATCCAAGAAAAAAGCAATATCGCTATTGCAGTATAAAATCAACAATTCACATAAACTATATAAGAGACAATATAGAAAAACAAACGAAAGTATCTCGAAGTATTTCATAAAGTAAATTCAAAGTAAAGTATTTCGAAGTATTTCATAAAGTAAATTCAAAGTAAAGTATTTCAAAGAATAAGATTCCATACAAAATTTAGTTACATGTAGTGTAATCAGTTAATCAGACATCACATATCCTGAAAAGTTTATGTAGCACTTTGAGGGGCAAGAAAATTAAGCTCATTTTATGTGGACAGCCATCGAAATCATACGAACAAATTTAAAAGAGAAGAAATAAATGACGATTTTCCACTAAGTTGTAAAAGTAAAATATTGTTATATAATTTCGAAATTAATTTTTACTGAATTTTTGAGAATGAGTCCTGGTGGCGAAGACACTGCGCATTAAAGGGTTAAAAAAAAAAAAAAAAAAAAAAAATTAATCTTACATCACTGACAAATATTATGAATTCGGGCCACCAGGTATTTTTTACAGAATTTTTTTTATAATTTTTTTAGCAGTTTTCATGTAGGGAAAACAATTTGCTCAGAATAAGTGATATTTAAAAATAAATAAATAAATAAAAGTAGTAGTTGACAACTATATCTTTATATATTCTATAAATATATACAACAATAAATAAGAATTGGTAATTTCGCGACTGCATGCTTTTGTCTTTTTGGCAGTAAAGTCCGCCTTTGGGCGTTATTCTCCCAAGTTACAATATTTCAGAACAAAATTTTCTGTATTCACATTTAGATTACAAATGGATATACATTATAATTATATTCTTTCTGATCAAAGTATTTGTATCCGTAGTATATTTGATTGTTCAAAAGTGAATATTGGGTATATTCTTAAGACATAAATAACATACAAATTTCGAAAGAAACACCCACTGGCGGAGTTACAGATTTTCAAATGACGTGACTCTACTTCAGCCGTCGAGAAAGTGTTAAACTTAGTTATACATATATATATAAATGATAGATATCTTAATAAAAATTTAATCTTAATATTTTAGCATTTAATAGATACATATATATCTTTAGAAGAATAATTCCTTTTATGCATTTTTTTAAAGAGCGAACTTTTATGTATTTTTTAATTATATTTAAATTTTAATGTAATCTATTAAATTCGCTCTGAAGAAAAAAAAAATGGAGCCTTCACATAGGTACAAATGAAAAAGAGCAATTATGACAGACACAATACAATCTGATCACATGTGCTGAAAAGTTAGAGAACGTTAACTTCTGATATCTTAAATGCCTTTCGTGCAAGACAGATTAAATGACGCTTGACACAATGAAATTCTTTTAAATAACAAGTCATCCAACACATTCTAATTTGTGTCATTGTGATCGCATACTGCATAATGTGCTGCCACTATGAAAGTTGATTACTTAGAGAAAACTCAAATCGACATTTTCTCATTGATTTACTTTGCTATCTCAATTTGCATCTCATATTAATTCAATTTATTCAGGGGAAAAAAAAAGAAGAAGAAGAAGAAGAAACCATGTTTATTTGAAACCTTTTTGTTAACTTACAACATAATCGTCTGACTGCCTTAGGCGAATGTCTGGTTTGGAAATTTCTTTCTCGGTTTTAGGTTGGTTTATTCAGAAATTGACCTATTGAAACCACTTAGTTTATCTATATACCTATATATCTTAGTTTATTTATATATCTATGTATATATAGGGTAAAGTTTGTCATTGTGATAATTTCCGAAATATTCAATCAATTTCAACCAATTATTGCACATGCATTTATGCATAGCTGCCGACATTTTAATTTATTCCAGAGTATTTTTAGCCCTGCCTTTATTTTGCTCACTTTATTTAAAGAAATTTTTTTTTAAATATATACCTTCTATAAAAAAAAAAAAAAAAAAAAAAAAAAAATACTCTTAAAAAAATAAAAGGTATGAAATAAAGGCGGGACTAAAAATACTCCAGAATAAATTAGAATGTTGGAAACTATGATGTACGTTTCCCTAAAATACAAAAGAGAGGTTTTAACCTTATGAAGGGCGGTAGGATAAATTATATCCCACCTAATTTTAATTTCAAACAGCAAAAACTCGTCGATATTTTAAAAAAAATTATTTTACTTTTATAACTTACAGTGAAAAAAAAAAAAAAAACTACATTTGCTTTTTCTCTTCTAGACTTTTTCATAATTTCTGGTGAACTCTCACTTTAAAATTTAAGTGAATAAAATTACTTTGCCACTCAAATATTTATAAGGCACAAATCAGACTTCGTGCCTTTGAAATATTCGCTGTGGTGTCGGCGCCTTTTATTTCTTTGTGACCTGAAGTTCCCTTCTTATATCAGAGATACATTGTCTGTGTGCCTTTCCTATTATGCATACTTGCCAACATCCTAATTAACACTTTCGCGACCGCTAACGTAAATTCACGTCCAGAGCTGCCAACCTAATCCGGCAAATTGTTAGTACCGCCCCTTTTTCTACACCACTTAATTTTTAGAATATTTTTCTACTTAATTCATCGTAGATACATTTGAAGAGAATTACTCTAAAAATTAAGTGGTGTAGAAAAAGGGGCGTTTTTCAATGGGCGTTAACAATTTGCCGGATTAGGTTGGCAGCTCTGCACGTCATTTCAAAATATCTAACTCCACCAGTAGGCGTTTCTTTCGCAATTTGTATGTTATTTATTTCTTAAAAGTGTACTAATATTCATATTTATACTATGAATATACTATGGATATAAATGCTGTGATTAGAAAGAGTATAACTATAGTGTATATCCATTTGTAATATAAATGTGAATACGGAGAATTTTGTTCTGAAATATTGTAACAAGGGAGAATAACGTCAAAAGGCAGGCCTTACTGTGAAAAAGAAAAAAACATGCGGTCGCGAAAGTGTTAATATTTTAGTGTTGTTAGTCCTGCCCTTTTTTTCCCACCAGTAAATTTTTAGAGTAATATTCTTTAAATGCAATTACGATAAAATAAGAAGAAAAATACTCTAAAAAGATACTGGTGTGAAAAAGAAGGCGGGGCTGACACTACAACGCAATATTAATTAGTATGTTGGCAAGTATGTATTATAGCTGTAGAAGACAAAATGCGCTTGTACCTTACTTATAAGAAGCACAGTTTTAAGAGTGAGGCTGAATTGTGGCATTCGCCATTTTGTTTTCAAGTGTCGGCCACTTGAAAATTTCAAGCTCTAATAAAAAAGGTATTTATGAAGCGATTTACTTAAATTCGTTATACACATAAGCTTATATGAAGGTCTCAAGAAAGATTATTAATCAACTCGATCTGTTATCTTATTTCAAAATCATGGCCACTTGAAAATTTTCAACTCAGATGAAAATGTTTTTATAAACTGATTCACACTGTTTATTTACATAACTCGCATCAATGTCTGAACCAAATTAATTAATCAGTTCCTTCCTCCATCTTGTTTCAATGGCGGTCGAGCACTTGAAAAAAAAGCGCAGAAACCAACCTACTATTCCAAATGAGCCGTAAGGACATGTCTTTTATTCTCTTATGTCCTGTTTCATAGCCTCCTAAACTAGATGCCTTCCGCGTGGTTCGGAAACTTGGCAACAGTTCAATCTGTAAACAGCGCCATCTGGTACAGATTGCGCGACTTTTTTATTCAACAGCCACCAAAAATTGTTAAAAGTGATATATAATATATAAAATCGACGTTTCTTGGAGTCTATTATCCTTTTATGTATATCAAATCCCACTTTAAAAATTTTTGTGGCTGTTGAATAAAAAAGTCGCACAATCTGTACCAGGTGGCGCTGTCTACCTCTTGAACTATTGCTAAGTTTCCGAGTCACGCGGAAGGCTTCTAGTTTAGGGGGCTATGCCTGTTTTATATATTCCGTTTCCACCCTAAAAGCAGAATAATGCTGGAGCAATAATGCGTATTTCTAGAATAATTAGAAACGAATTCATGAAATATTTTGGTGGAATAATTTCTTACCCGGTGTAACAAACTGCCCATACCTACTGAACGATTATGTAATTCTAATTGTGATAATATAATTGTAAGATGGATATTTCTTACACAACACTGACTAATAACAGAATTCCTAACATTCTAGACTTTAAATATACCAATATTTTCTTAAAAGAAATGCTCCTTCATTTAACAATGAAAATTCTGTGTTTAAATAAGACGAAGATGACATACCAGAAATACTAGTATTAAAAATCCGGAAGATTGGAGCTCTGTATTATTATTATTTATTTATTTATTTTTATTTTTATTTTTTTTTTTTTTGCGTGTTTTAATGTGCATGCATTATTTTAAAAATAAAAGGTTAAAAAAAAATCTAACTTTTTTTTTTTTTTTTTTTTTTTTTTTTTACCTACTTTAAAATCATACTTTGTTTCTTAAACCATCGTTAGATTTTAGTAAATGATAAACTGTAAGTCCATAGCTGCTAACTACTGTGATTTTTGCTCACCAATAATTTTTAATTGTTTTACAATTATTATATAAGCAATTTTAGAAGCTTAAACGAAAAAATATATATATTCGAAGAAAATGATATAAAAATATTATTATAATTGACAGCTATGTATGTGCCTTTAAGCAGTTGACCCTATATTGATTTTCACTTCTCGCATGTAAAAAAGAAGAAATGTTATTCTTTTGATTTCTAATTGCAGTAGTAACACTCTCACAATGTGCTGTTGTGTTTTAGGATTTAAGGCTGACACTTGAAACCAAGACCTGGGTGCGATGCACGGGTGTTTTGTTTTCCACTCCGCACTCCGTTATTATTTTTTTTTTCCTTTTAAACAAATCCTTCCTCGTATTCTCGTAAGTTTCAGAGAAAACCATGAAAACTTCTAACGGCTAAGCTCACGAGCGTGGCCTGTGTTTGAACCCGGCACCTCCCATCTACAAGTTTTGGCATCACTGCAATACTTAAACAATATTTGTTGTTAACTAAATTTATTTTCATAGTAAAAAGAGAGTTTTATCGTTTTTCAGTAAAATTCAATTTAATTACTCATTACGCGACTGCTGACGAGGATTCCTGGTATTTGGAAAATTGTAACTACGCCTATGGGCATTGTTGATTATAGAAATACGAATATAATTATTCAAATTACAAAATTCCGTATGTTACATTATTTCCTAAGAATATAACAAATGTTCGTATTTATATAATCAATTTACTGTGGACAGAAATACTTTAATTAGAAGCCGTATAATAATGCTGAATATCCACCCATAATGTTATCATGAATTCAGAAGTCCTTGTCCTAAAATGAAGTAACTTTCATTAATAACGCCTACAGACTGAGCTTACTTTCAAAAAGACAAAAGCAGCGGTCGCATTGCGAATGTGGGGACATTATCAGGATTGTTTGAACGTTTGAAGTAAAACTCGATTAAATTAATTTGGAGGTTAGGGTTAGGAGGGAAAATTATCTCCGATATTCGCTACGACATGCAGAGCCTGATTAAGGAGGAAGCACACATTATCTCCGCTCTCACCGGAATATTTTTACAATTATTTTTTACTTCATGTCATAGAAATTCCACGCTTTGACGAGGAAATATTTTTTATAAAAAATGAACGGTGTAAAACAATCCAATTTACTCACCGTTATTAGACACTAGAATTCTTTTAAAATAATTTTTAATGAGAATTTTCTGTTTATTATAGGAGGAAAGTATTTGTTAAAAAATAACGGTGTAAGTATAAATAATGTGTGCTTCCCCCTTAATCAGGCTCTGACGACATGCCCTAATTTCTATTAACCATCTTAACACCATACCTGCCAACATCCTAATTATTAAACGAATGATTTTTAGTACACGCCCTTTTTTCCACACCATTTTATTTTTAGAGCAGGGATGGAACACGGGCGCAGAATTCATACCACTATCAATATAAGAAAATTTTTTACCTCTTGAATCAGCTATATTATAGGTGGAGAAATTTCTTAAACAGATTCCGGTATGAATTCTGCGCCCGTGTTCCATCCCTGTTAGAGTATCTACAAATGTAGTTGCAATTAAATAAGTATAATATTACTCGAAAAAAGACTGATGTGGAAAAAAAAGGCGGGTACTGAAAATCTTTCGTTTATTAATGAGATGGTTGGCAGGTATGTAACGCGAATGGCGGATATATGCGTTTTACTGAACTATCCCCCCCCCCCCCACATACACACACACAATACATTTATTACTCAGAATTACACTTTTATAGATTTTTAAGCCTGGTTTTGAAGTATGAAAGTTATAAATAATATTCATAATATTTATATTCAGGTACATAGTTATAATTTTAATCTCAAGCTGAAATAAGCATTATTTTGCATATTGTAAAAATAATACTGTGAAAACAACAATACAGTTTTTCCGTTTTTAAAGAGGGTTCTAAAATTAAACATATTCCTGAACCAATCTTAATGTTTTTAAAGTCATCTTTTTTTCTTCTTTTTCTTTTAATTTCTTTTATCTTACTGTCTTTTTTTTTTTTTTTTTTTTGCTAATTTCACTAATGGTTTCATCTGCCCCCTCCTTCCCCCTCCTCGAAAAAAAGCAAATTAAAAAGCATCATTAAAATATTCTCAACATTTAACATTGAATGATACTATCCTTTAATGAAAACATTCTGTTGCGAAAAAAGAAATCAAATATAAAGTAAAACACTTCATTACATAAAAGTATTTTAATTTTTACAAAAGAATAATAATAGCAATAATAATAATAATAGTTTCAACCAAGATTATCCCAGGAATGTAAAAAAGAAATTAAACTTAGAAGTACCAGAAAGCTGTTCAATGCGTGGCAAGTTTAAATTCCATCTTTCAATTCTTTAAAACCTCAAATTATCTTTTTCTTTTTCTTTTTTTTTTTATCCTCATGTATTTTTGAATAGCTATAATCCTCATTATAGTTGCGTTGAATTAAACATGTTATTTTTGTGATTAAATTGTTTTTGTATCATAACCGCTAAACAAACAACAAAAAATAATTCTTTTATTTATTTTTTTAAGCTCCTCCCCCAAAAACCGCTTTCTTAATTGATGCCAGAGAGAAGCAGGCATTATAAGTTAGAAGAGCTTTAAAGGAGAATTATGCATGCTCATTATGCATGGACTTATGGAAAGGATTAGATGTCTGAAGAGCTGAATAATGAAAGGAATTAGAGATGACAGTTCTTCTACGGAAGAAATTACCTATACAAAAGATAAGGAGAATAACCTCCTGTAATTGGATCTTCTTTTTGAATTTACATGAATCCTTAAGTATATGTATTTGTTCACGATGAAAGTATGATTAGCTAAAGAGGAAGTGTGTGTGGATGAAGTTGTAATGGTATAATAGACACTTCCGGTAGTACTAACATTCTAAATTCATAATTTCTGAGACTAAAAAATTCTTTTTATGAATATGCAGTAAAAATAGCTTATTGGTTCAAAAATCTTAATTGATTCGTGTCTTCTTAACTCAACTAACAATCAGCGGTTTCCGGTTAATTTGCATATTTCGCAGGGAGCTTATTGACATTATAATGAGAAAATAATTCTTCTAACAAGCCTTTAAAATTAATAAAAGTTAAAATTAAAAAAAAAAAAAAAAAAAAAAAATCAGTCAAGTGTCAGTTCTCTCGTTTTACAACAAAAACTTAATACGGGAAGAATGTTACATTAAAAAAGAGATATGGAAGTGCCTTATTCTAACCATGTAATTACAGGGTTCTTACAAATTTTACTCTTTTCAAGATTTTTCCACTGTTATTTTCTAACTATAAAATTCCTTTTAAATTTAAAGGCTTAATTTATGATAAAATCTGCTATATAAAATTAGTGTTTTGCAAACTGATATATCATAGTTATTTCAGGATTGATTATTTTTTTGTAAATAACGAGTCAGGTGTATTTTCTATGAAATGCCAACATGTGCAAGTAGTGTTACCATATGAATTATTTGGAAATTCAATCATTAATTGAAAACGAGAAGAAATAAAAGGTCAAATCTAATTTTTTAAAACAGATGATAAAAACATAGGTTCGGAATTATTATGGAATGTCTCTAATCCGCATACCACTATTTTTTCATAGCATTCTTTTCTAATAATTATCCCCAATAAAATAAACGAAGAATATTATTTGCAAATAGTGGAAGGAAAATTATTTACAGTTCGTAATAAGTTGGTACCAAGGTAAAAATTATACATTAATACATTCTAAATAATATATTGTCGCCGGGTAATTTTGCTATTTTGAACAGTAAAACCCGCCTTTCGCTAAAACGTTACAAAGGGATTTTACGTATTTACGAATAGTCAATTAAATTTTAATTACTCAATTAAATTTTAATTTTATTTCAATTAAATTTTATTTACTGCAACCGATGCGATAAATACCGCTGGCATACACATAGTTGTCAACTTTAAGTTAAGAACTACTGGCATACACAAAGTTAACAGCTTTTTGGCTGATGGCAATTTCCATAGAATTTATTATTATTTGTTATTGTTACTATTATTATTATTATGTAATCAGTGAAAGTGTTGCAAAAATATATGAAAATTTTTCGGTAACCCCCCCCCCCCCTAAAAAAAAAAAAAAAAAAAAAAAAAAGTCAATGATGGAATCGAAAAGTGAAACACAATTTAATGAAAATTTACTTTAACTACATAGGTAATCAGAAATTTTAAACGCACCTGAGAAATTTTGCTTATTATGCATCAGTGACATTTGACGGAAACATCAAACAACAGTAGTTAAGGAAAGGGTACAAATTTTTGTGAGATTGAAAAGAATTTTTCCGGTTCCCGTCGGAAAAAGAAAACGTAATGACTCATACAGTATCAGTCACATCATATTTTTGTTGAAAAAAAGTTAACGAAAGACTATCATAGGTCGTAGTCTGGTAAATAGACTCTTAAAGTAGAGTTTTAGTTCAAGAATATGATTTAAATAATAATAATAATAATTTGAAATATTAAAATTTTTAGAGAAAAATCAGTTACCTTCGTATCGATAAGTAATTTAATTTCAATAATCCACAAGTGCAAAGATAGCCGACCTTTAATTTAATTAAATATTATTTTTTCTATAAAATCTGTAATTTTCAACTGAAAAAAACGCTAGCTCAAGAAATATGAAACGTCAATGAATCATTGGACTTGAATTTAATGAAGTATTATTTTTCTTTGAAATCTCTAATTTCCAATCGAATTTAGTTATTTTTGGACTTTAAACTGATAATTGCCAATTTTTAATTTTCTTCGTAATCGGTTGAAAATTCGCGATTGCTTTTTTTTTTAAAGCTTTTTTACACTTTAATCCAAAAACTAAAATGTGATTTATCGTCTAACATGAATTCGAAGGTAAAAGATTGATAACTAGCAAATTTTGAAATATTAGTGTAAAAAAGCTTAGAAAAAAAATTGCATTTTAATAATTTTTAAAAAATCTATCAAACAGATTTTCATCAAGCATGGCTAGGAACTATCCCTATTAAATCAATGATCCAAATAATAATAATAACAAACATGAAATCGGTTCAATTGTTTCGGAGTTAAAGTGCTATAACTAAACGCATACACAGATAGATAAAGGCTTCAAATTTATAGCACTTCCCCCCCCCCTTTTTTTTTGGGGGGGGGGGGGGTAAGAAGATAAAAATAGTTACAATTTTGATTGTCACGATTTAAAGCTTTAAAAAGAAAAAAGAAAAGAAAGAAAAAAAAAAGACAATCTTTTGTACAAACGTGTAAAAGAATGTAAAACCTGTTAGTAAATTTCAGATCAATGCACAATCTTAACAGTTTTTTTTTTTACTTTAAATGAGTTTACATTAAGCAAGGTGCCTAATTCAGCTTATATTATCTTGGCTTCCATCAGACATTCTTAATAGAAGGTGTCTAACACGTTTTAACTTACTTTTTTAAATCTTCTTGTTAGGTACCTGTTAATGTCAGAAAATAGCGCTTTGATCTGACCAGACGAATGTCTAGACTTAAATGCGTTGGAGAGCAATTCAAGTACTTTTCTTGAAATGGAAAAATTTAAATGAACAGCAGGTAAATTTTCCTCTATCCTTGAATTAAAAATAATCGTGTAAATGAATAACGGATTTTTGCAGAAAGAACAATTCAAAATTTAGCAGTCATAGATGCCAGTCTCCGTTTTTTCAACAGAGGCTTAATACCGGAAAGTTTTTGTAAATATTTTTAGTTTATTTATTCGTCGAAAATATGTGTGACAGATACCTTTTTAAAAATATTGGTGATAAATCTGATTTAAAAATTAGAAATATTGGCAGCTACAAGCACTTATAACAGGGTGACTACCGATCCGCCTTTATTCCCTGTTTTTGCCTTGTTCCCGAACCATCTTTAGGGGTGCGTCTTAGACCGTCGCCAATTGCCTATAGTACAGTACTAGTACGAAGTTAAACTCAACCAACCAACTTTGATTCTTCCACCAGTATATTTATATAATATTTTTTTCTTAATTAACCGTGAAACTTATTGTTGAAAATTTCGAAAGAAAAATACTGGTGCGTTTGTCAGAGAAGGAAATTACCCGTACAAAGCTTTATAATTACAATAATGATAAAACAATATTTTAACATTCATAAGTATAAGGTAGTCTCATGCATACTTATTCACAAGAATTTAGAGGATTATTGTAATCCTGGGAGCCTGTAACCTATTGAATACTTATATGAGTAAGTCTCTGCCAATAGCATAATTGATAACTTTTATGCATTTTAAATACTGTTATTTTAATGTAGTTTTCTAAATCTTATTTAATTGAAGAATTGTTGTCTTTAAATAAAGCAAAAACTTCTCTAAATAAAAAATGGCAATAAAATGCTGAAAAGTTGTCAAATATGCTGTATGGTTAGCAGCAAAAGTATTGAAGTACTTGCAATGATGCCTACTTTAAATAAAGACTGGCACTTAATACTGTTTTGTTAAGTAAATAAAGTCAAACACTGTTAAAATGAATTACTTTTAACATGAACTTTGTCCATATTCCCCACCAAAAGAAAGATTAGTTTCTGAGGTATTGATAGCATGAACTACTGATAAGATGAACACACTTTTTATTCCTGTTAAGATTCACGCTACGTTAACGAGGTTCGACTGCATTTGTC
The DNA here is from genome assembly GCA_963930645.1 of Salticus scenicus. Classification (NCBI taxonomy): domain Eukaryota; kingdom Metazoa; phylum Arthropoda; class Arachnida; order Araneae; family Salticidae; genus Salticus; species Salticus scenicus. The sequence continues at coordinate 50,547,901 of OZ005649.1, forward strand.
GAATCGTGACCTTAGTCTTGTACTGTTTATAAAAAGGAAAGTTAATGGAGTGTGACCAGATTGGGGACTTTTTTTTATTCAATATCCACCATTAAATTTTAATTGTAGAGGTTGCCTAATCAATTCGAAGATTAATCGTCGATTATATATATCAAATATCATTTCTCAAAATTATTGGTGAGATTGAATTAAAAAAAAAGTCCCAACCTGGCTACACTGAGTTGATGATAAAAAATTAGCTATCAAACTAAAAAAAAAATATATATAAATTGTTGATGTAGGCTTTAATAATTTTGCTGCCGTCTGTAGGCTATAATGATGAAATTGAAAGATTTTTTTTTTAAAGTTAGAAATTTATACATCCAGCATGTAATATAGACACAGTTTTAGTATATTAGCTCATAAATTTGAAACATTAATTCAAAATAATAATAATAGTTTTTAAAGCTATGGAATATTATTCCCTCATCTGCAGCAACATTTACCACCAACGAATGCAAAATATGTTATTTGTTACTGAAATACTTATACTTTCCTTACTTGTTTTTTGTCTTTTGAAATGAACCCATGAAATGTTATTTCTACGTACGAAATAATAGTAATTATTATTATTATTATTATTTTATGCTTAATTTTTACTTGGCAAAAAAGTTGGTAAATAACATTTCAAACCATTCCAATAATTTATTTTTAGCCAGTTGGTCTATGTGTGTGTCTGTTATCAGCATATATCGCGAACAAATAGTAGCAAAAAGTTCAAACTCGATATTCTAATTATGTATCCTGTAAGGATGCTACAATAAACTTTTCAGTGAGATCAAGCAAATTGTTCGTGTACAAGGACATTCAAGAGAATTGAAATACATTGCGTCTATGGGTGTAATTTCTAGTAAGTAAAGTTTCGTATCTATAAGCTGCATTAAATAAAACGAAATGAACGTATATTTTTTATGTGCATGAAACAAAATATGGTATGAAAATCATCCACTATTCGTTTGCAGGATTACCCAAAAGAAGTAGAGGGCTACATTTGGAAATTGCTGGAAGTGCATTGCGGGTGTTAATAGGATTATATCTCGATAAGTAACAGAACGTATCATGTAATAAGTAATAGAATGTTACATAATTTATAGCAGACGTACAGGGCTGCCAATAATTAGGTGAAAACAACCTTTTCTTATTGAATGTAATTAGTGAAAGCACTTTGCTTTACTACATTTTACCATGTCCAAGATTTTTTTTTTTTTTTTTTTTTTTTTTTTTAATTTGATGGTAAAATGGATTATTATATGCGTATTTTCAGCAAAGCGCATCACTTATTAATCTAGAATTTAAAAGATATTTTAATAGATTATCAATTTAGCGTATTTAATATATTTAACATTTTATATAGTTTAAGTTTAATATTATTCTCGAGAACTGGTAAATGAAAAAGTCAATATAAGTTGGCAAACGCAGGGAAGCAGCTGTAATATATTTATTTTCTATTCAAATCAACATTTTAAAATTTATTTCTATTTAGAATACACTTAGGTTTATTAGTTTTCAAAATTCTTAGCTTACTTTTTCGATTTTCACTCCTTTTTATAAATATATGGTAAAGAAAATATTGTTTTAGCAACAAATTTCAAAACTGAGTCTTTGTTATAGTTTTAACACAGCCTCCTAAACTAGATGCCTGTCGCGTTGCTCGAAAACTTGGCAACAATTGAAGCGGTAGACAGCGCCACCTGGTACAGATTGTGTGACTTTTTTATTCAACAGCCACCAAAAATTTTTTAAATTGCGATATGATATACATAAAAGGCGAATAGAGTCGAAGAAAAGTCGATAATATATATCATATATCACTTCTTAAAATTATTGGTGACAGTTGAATAAAAAAGTCACTCAATCTGTACCAGGTGGCACTGTCTACCGCTTCAATTGTTGCCAAGTTTTCGAGTCACGCGACAGGCATCTAGTTAAGGAGGCTATCGTTTTAACGTCCTCTGAATCGAAAAATTAAGGATATAAATGTGTCTGTCAGTGAAGTATGTTTATTATCAGCATAAACGGAAAATAGATGATTGTGAGAAATTCAGGTTTGGTATTTTAAATCTGTATTATACGATGATATAACTTGATATATTTAGTGGGATCAGACGAATAGTCACTGTATAAGGACATACAAAATAACTTAAATATAATACTTTTGTGGGCGGAATTTCTCGTTAGTGTATTTTAACATTTTTAGATTTTATTAAAAATGATGAAATCAACATACACTCTTTATTTGCATAAAATTATTTCTTATAGTATATGATTTGAAAAGCGTGCATCATTCGTACATTCCTCCAAAAGAATTCGGTTACATTGGTTCTTATGTTTGGAAATTTCAGAAAGGGCAATTTCCAGTTATAGTGAAGTTTAATGTTGCATTATATATATATATATATATATATATATATTCTAAATTTAAATCCACTATGCTGTGCGTATAAATTTTTTAGTAATATACCAAAACTACCCAAAATTACTTGAATGCATACTTTTGTGTAATTGGTAGAAATTTTAAGTCATTGGTGGAAAAGCGTACTATGTCCAGAAAATCTACCGATATGAAAGTTCTGACTAAAATATGAATGCAGCGCTGTTAATAAAAAATTCTTTTACGAAAATGTAGAGCAACAGAAATTAGTGTGAATGACCACACGAGGTCATTGATAATATTTGCCTGTATATGTATGCTATTCCTCGACTATACTTCAAGTTAAATATAAATTAAGGAAGTTAGTAATGCAATTAACAATGAGTTCTATGGTAATACAAAATTAAATTTAGCCTAAAATATTTTGCTACGAATATTTACAGAAATTAGAGCGCAGATGGATGGATGACAGACAGACAAATAGAAGTTATAATCACTGGTAAGCCTTGTTTTAAAGCGTTCAAAATGCATAACGCAACTGATTATGTACGACCAACAATTTTCAATTACATTCCCTATCTGAATATTTTGTCTCACCCTGTAAACCATTCATTAACACTAATCTAACCACAGTGTAAAGAAAAAAACACGTGTTTTTGTACATATGCATATTATATGTTAGTTTTCATTATGTTTTTTGAACTACAAAGGTGTTAAAATGTATTTTGTACAAATACTTCTCATAGAGTGCAATGCTTTGAAATTCTTTTGAGTGTCCCTACATACATTCGTGCATTTATATCATTTTTAAAGGAAAACATGACATAATAAACTTTAATAACATAAATGAGTTGTAAGACATTCTAGCACTCTTTACGGAAATTAAAGCGCTGACAAACAGACGGACAGGTAGACAAACAAATCGAAGTCATAAGTGCTTTTCACCTTCGTTAGAAAGTGTTTAAAAATTCAAATTAAGATTTTATTTATTTATTGTTCAACTTACATTTATGTTTGATAATTTAAAAATAATATCATTTTGAATCCGTATAAAAGTTTAAGGATATAAAGAGGGCCTATGCAGACCTCAATACTTGTTGTATATTCACACTTTGTCAATATTTTATAAATAGCTTTAAAATTTAACTAAAAAGTTTTTACAGTTCCACTACTGAATGGAAATGAACATTAATTTTATCCTTAATTGACAATAATTTTATGCGATAAGCAATTTATCGTATTTAATAATAATTTATAGAACTTTTAAAAAACAGGTGATAATGTTTTTTAAAAATAAAATATTATCCAATTCTGTTTATATTCAGTTGTTATGTAAATAAATTGGTAATAATAAATTACTAATAAACAGGACAAACAAATAAATTCCCCTCCCAATCTCTCTTTTTTTTTCCGCTAATGCCAGGTGTTTACAAGTGGGACCTAGGCATGCTTGGAATGCTCACCACGGATTTTTTTTTTTTTTTAAGGGCCCCAGCTTGTATTTACGCTAGTTTCGAAAAGTGTTTATAATTTTGGTTCGTCTGTATGTCGGCCTGTCCGCGTTCAGTGTTGCCAAAATCAGGGACATTTTTACTCAATATCTACCAGTAAACTACCTAATCACTTCAAAGATTATTCGTCTATTATATATAAAAATTATTGGTGACTATTGAATAAAAAAGAAAAATCTTAAATTTTGTAACACTGTTTGCGTTGTTGTTTCAATTAATTTTCTTAGAATGCCGTGAAACTGATATGGGTTATTCAGGTAAAAAGTAGCTCATTTCCTATCTGAAGTGGTATAAATATCACTATTATTTTGCATACATGGGTTAAGAATTCTAATACTTTATAATCTCTGAGAGCTATTTCTTTAAAACATATTTTATTGTATTTATACTGCACAAAAGTATAAGAAAATTAACATAAATTTTTTACATGCATAAAAACATGCTTCCGAAAAAAAGAAAAAAAAAAATATGTTTAATACTTATGGTTATTTTATAATGCCCCACAAAAATATTCATGTACGTTATATTGTATAAAAGAAAACTGCCCGAAGTAAATTTTCAGTTGCGTTATGAGATTTCTTTTTTTCTTTAATTTATTTATTTATTTATTTATTCATTCGTGTACTATATGGTACGTTTAAATAATATTCAGGGCTGCATAAAAGCAATGTCAAAATAATCTTTTTAAAAATAAAGCCATAAAAATACTTTTTCTGAGATTTCTTAATATATAATCGAAAAACAAACAAAAATCAAAACAAAATTAATAAACAATTACAAGATAAACAAAATAATCTACATTTCTGTTAAACCATCTAACGAGCAGTTTGAAAGATTTTATAATCTTTACCGATGCGCATGATTTGCTTTCCTGTTTTAATTAGTTGGTTATTGCTTTAAATAATGATAGGACAGGAATTCTCAGCATATTTCTGTGACAAAAATTATTCTTACTTAGAAAGGTAGGCCATTCAACTTTGACATGATCAATTATAAAAAATAATAATAATAATAATAATAAAATAAACTCCCATTTTAAAGCATGTATATTGAGAACAAAAGAGTCGATTGTTAATTGAAAAATCATGAAAAAGTGATAACAACTATTATTCGGATGGAATGTGGGAAAACTAATTTTTAATATTTTTTTTTTCTATTGCTTAACAAAAACTCATTCAGACTAACTTTATTATTATTATTATTATTACAATGGTTGACCTTTACAAAACTAACCTTCGCTTTTTCTTTCTCTTGTTAAAAACAAAAAAAAAAATTTAAATGTAATTTAGATAAGTTTTCCTGCTCTTCTGTTATTTTCCTTTAATACATTTTATTCCCTTTAAAACTTTTCTTTATTTCTTTCTTTATTTTTTTTTCTTTATTTTTATTTTTTATGTACATAAGAAGAAATTATTTGGATTCTTAAAAACTTTCGACCTCCAGTTTTGATAGTTTTATACGTTTTGAGATTTCCTGGACATGATTTAACCATTTCTAGAAAATGTCGGTCTCTCTCTATGTGTGTTACCAAAATTTTGTCCACGCGCGCACCAGTCGACAGAATTTAACAAAATTTAATATTTAATTGGACGTTGACTTAAATTCGTGCTGATCACATTTCCTGACATATCACTCTCAATAAGTGGCACTGTCATCCCGTTTTTTCATAATTTTTAATGTGACAGTATAGGACAAAATCTCGTATAGATGTACACAATTAGAATTAGTTTCCACAAAATATTGCGGAATAATCTATATATATATGTGTGTGTATATATATATATATTTATTTATTTATATTTATATAATAGTAGTCAAGCAGGATAAAAAAAAAAAATGTGTATGTAGGAGCATCAGTTTTTCCCTGGGAGTACGTACCCCCGGAGGGAGTAAACTTTCAATATGAGATTTTTTTCAATAAAAATCGACGATATTTTTAAAACGAACATTGAACCATATACCTGTGATAATTCGAAACTAAGTTATCAATATTTTCATTTTTAACAATAAAGAAATAATAATAATAATAATAAAATCTTGATTTTTTTTTTTTTTTTTTATGTTGTTTGTAGGGCACGAAATTGTTTTCTTTCTTATCATACTTCTCTGAGATGAGAATCATCTACATTCATCATACAAAATAATTTTAAGAAATAATAATTTTAAGAAATGATTCATACTTCGTGAATTTTTATAGGAAAATATAGAAGGAAATTTTGTGATGGCCACAAGATACCATTTTATTGTTGTAATACTAAAGATTGTTCTATTATATTTAAATTTACGTGATAACATGGTGGAACTTCATTAATGAAATTAACACTGACAACATTCGAATTCCTGATATTTAACTCTTCTGATTATATGTATTTTCGGATGTCTATGTCCAATAACTGTCAGTGTTCAATTGGTTAACTATAATCATTAAGATATGCTCCCAATTACAAAAATATTTTTAATTTTCAATATTTGCTATCTTGGAAACAGTTTAAATTGATAAATGCTTTCGTGTAAAAATAGAAATATTTAATTTTAATATGCCCTCCTTGCTCAACTGTAAATAGCTGTCACTTTAAAAACATTTAATATGTAACATAACATTTGGTTCAATATATTTTATTTCAATCATTGACAGCATAAAATAGAAAATTTTTCAGATAGAAATTTTTGTACTTTGTAATATGAAATCTATTATTGTACATAATATTAATAAATAATAATAATAATAATAATAATCCAAAATTAATTTCAATTCTGTTCAAAATATTTTAAATATTTCAAATTTGTTTTATTTTTATATATTCCTTAACCAAATAATATATATATATATATAATTAACAGGAAATTTTGGTTTGATATTATTTAAATATTAAAATGACACCGAATCATTGTGAATTGGCGTATTTAATTATCAGTTATATAATATCCACGATATTTACCCAATATCGCTAATACGTTGATATACCATTTAAAATATTTTTTTCTGAGATGCCAATGCTGACGAAGAATTATGATTAAGTTTAAACAAGTTTAAACAATATATCTAAAAAAAGAGTTAAACAAGTTTCTTTACACGATACTTATAATTGCTAACTTTTAGTAAATTAACTTTTATTTTTGTAAGCAGCTTAAAAAGAATAGAAACAGAAACATTCGTTTAGAATTAGCAAAAACATACAAAACATTTCCAGAGTCAAATGATATAAATTTAGCTTATTACCAGTTTGTTATTAAAATAGTAATTATTTATGTTACTTAATACATTACGTTTCTGTCATAATAAAGAAGTTATCTTACTTAATAAATAAATTCGTTCATTTAAAAAAATAAATAATAATAATAATAATTTAAAACCTTTAAAAAAAATTGTGATTATGCCCACTGCATTATAAGGGACTTTAGAAATAACTTAGTTAATATTTTCCCTTATATTAGTATGAAATGTAAATAATACTGAAACATAGAGAAAAATATTGGCATTTCAATATATTCTTCGGTTTTAATCAAATAAATTTTTTCAAAATACGTCATTTTTTTTTCTGCAGCACTAATGATTATTTTACTAATGATTATTAAAAGAAGATTAAAATATAAATATTTTTAATGTCAATTTCTTTAATATCGACACATTTTATTATTAGTATTAATTATTAATTATATTTTTACTAGAAAATACATTCCTTTACTCTTTAAAATTAAATTGCAAGTATTGACAGTGAAATATCAATAATAAAATTTTTCAAATACAAGAAATAACTCGAAAACCAATTATCTATATTAATTTAAAATATCGACATTTTTAAAACCAATGAATATAATGACTACTTGAGAAAGGTCTCCTGCTTATTTTTTAATCAATACTTTTCCTCATTTTTTAATTAATGTTCTCTTTTTCAGTGGCGTTTAATTTAAAATAAAATTACTTCCTCAATATTTAATGATTCCACTGGCAATATTCCAAGTTACATAAAATCCTGTCTGTATTAATATCAGATTTTAAGTAGGTCTAAAGTCAATATGTTTAATATTAGTCGCTTTAATGGGTCACTGAAATAAATTATATTTATTGTTTTATAAAAGAATATGGATAAAAGAAATTAAATGCATATAATTATCGATATTTTTATGTTTATATAAATAAACATAAAAATATAGCATATTTTTGACAGCTTTGGGCATATTTTTAACAGCTTTAAATGTAGCAAAATTTACTTAATTTCACGATATCAAAAACCATTTTCCTAATTTTAATATATATCGTCATTTTCCACATAATAAAAATTAAAAAAGAATATGCATATACTTTTCCATATTTTTACATTTACATAATTAATTACTTATTTGAATCTGTTTTGAATGTAGTAAAATTTACGTGGTTTCTTGATGCCAAAAACTATTTTCCTAATTTCAACATACATCATCATTTTCCACATAATAAAAATTAAAGAAATAATTAAGTTCACGTACCAGAAAATGAAGGGGAAACAAGATGGAGCCGAGACCACCTTAACACTTGTGTGTTCCTTATTTGGTTTGTTATTACTACACTTGAGTTATCCACAGGTAGTCAGTCAGTCCCCACTAAGTCAGTTATTCTCCTGTGTGCTCCATTCGTGCTTTCCTGTTGCTGCCAAAACTCGTTCTGGTTGTGACCTCAGAAATAAAATAGCCGTTCTGGTTTAGAGAACCCACGTGATTCTGTGGGCCGTTTTTCAGTCCCACGCTGGAAGTTGTTTTTCTCTTTCCAGCCCGTCAATTGAAGGTTTCTATTGTCCAATCATCAGCTGTCAGGTCCCTTTTTAACATTCTTGGTCCGCTCGATGGACCTTAGGGAAAAAGTCCGCTCACTTGCTTTGACCGCTAATTTTTTTTTTTTTTTTTTTCACCAAATTTACTTTAAAATCAGGGCCCGATTAAACTTTGAAGCTAGGGGAAGCTCAGCATCATTTCGGGGCCCCCTTTCATTTCGGAAAATCTTGTTTTCCTGTTACACATTGTAATATAAAAATGCTATAGATCAAAAAATAGTGTGTGTTTATTATTATTATTTTTTTTTTTCATACATCTGGGTTGTTTCTAAGCAGAATATTAAAATCATACAACTTTTTAATTAAGAACATTCAGATTTTTGAGGTTAAATAATAGATTTTTCCCGAAATAGTGAGTGTTTTGTCTTGTTTTAGGTAACCTTTCTCAGAGAAAATCCAATCTCAGTGTGAAAATATGAAACAAAAAATTCAAGACCATGTTTTTAATCCTTATGGGGCCCCCTCTTACATTTTAGAGGAGAAGCTTGTGCTTCCTGAGCCTTTTGGATAATCAGGCCCTGTTTAAAATAAATACACAGTTGCCAATTCTCGCATCCTTTTAACAGAAGTATTTCGAAATGAAAAATTTTGTTTCATTTAAAGACAAAATTCTGCAATTAAATGAAATAAAGATAACCAGTTTGAAAAAGTGATGCTAAAAATCGGGAGAATCGGTAGCTGTGTAAAGTATATTAAGACATTGCCACTAGGTACTTGCATAAAACAAATAAAACAAATTAAGCATAAAACATATATTTTAAGCCGTACACATTTAAGGCACACTCTAAAATCACATTTTAAGCTTTAGTCCACCTGATAAAATCGTACGGGGAATGTTACAAAATATAGCAAATTTTTCAATGTTATTTCACGATCCGTAAAAATACTTAAATTCGGAATTCGTACATTAACATATAACTTGCATTAAAATGTACTAAAAGTACATTATATAGAATTAATTCATTATATAGAAATCCCTATTTTAAAATGCCGTGCAGATTTAATAAGGAAAAAGAAAGAAAGTAAAGTAAAGTAAAAAAAAAAAAAAAAAAGGAGAAAATTCTTGCAATTGCGCTTTTTGAAATCAGAAAATAGAAAAAACATTTTACAAGTGTTCTACTATTAAACTTTGAAAACTGTTTAATTCTACCTTTATGTTCTTTTTTTTTTTTTTGTGTGTGTGTGTGTGTGTGTGTGTAAATATGGAAAAATGTTACATCGGAATAATAAATTACAATATAAAGTTTACATCCTAAATAATTTTGTTAGAAGTTATTGCGTCTGGTCTGTAACATTAGACCGATTTTTTGGCCCCGCACACTGAATTTAATTAACCGAAGCACATTTATAAAAATTTAATTCTACATAATTTTTTCCTATATATGTGTTAAATTAAAATGAAAAAAGATTCAATGATTTTAATTAAATAAAAGTTTATCTGTAAGAACATTCATAGTCGTCTGTGATTTCACTGTGAGTCAGTCGGAAAATTAACAAAAAATGTTACAAATAATGTTTCCAACTTGTGGGGACTTTTTAGTTCCCCATCATACTATAGGTATGGGGAACTTAGGTAATCGTGAAAAATTTCGACCTCGGTTTTTTGACTTTTCTACACGTTTTCAGGTGTGAGGAATCCGAAAATGACAAAATTTCTATGGTGTCTGTCTGTAGGGTGTCTGTTAGTCTGTTAGTGTGTTAGTGGGTCAGTCCGTTAGTTTGTTAGTCTGTGTACACGATATCTCAAGAACAAATTGTCGCAGAGAGGTCAGATCAGTTTTAAAATATTACTTTCGACACTGGCAAGAACCCTATTCATTTGCAACATTCGATTTTAAAAACTTCGTAAGTTATTCGAAATTTACGATTTTCTTAACATGGGAGAATAGGACAAAAAATCACTTAAACGTGCATTAAATGAAAACTTTTTATTGTAAAAATGTCAGACCAGTTTTAAAATATCAGTTTTGATGCCGGAATGAACATCAGTAACTATAAATATGCTACTTTGAAAATTTCGCAAATTACTGGAAATTTACGAATTTCTTAACATGGCAGTATAGGGGAAAATTTCACATAAACGTCAATTTTGAGAGATATTTTCATCGTAAAGATGTCAGACTACTTTTGAAACATTATTTAGGACACTGGCATGAATATTAATGACTATGAATTTTCCAATATAAAGATTTCGTAAGTTATTGGAAATTTACGAATTTCTTAACATGGCTGAATAAGAGCAAAATTTCACATAAACGTCAATCTTGAGGGATATTTTCATCGTAAAGATGTCAAACCACTTTCGAAATAATATTTAGGATACTGGCATGGATATCATAGACTATGATTTTTCCAATTTAAAAAATTCGTAAGTTATTTGGAATTTACGATTTATTTAACATGTCAGAATAAAGCAAAATTGAGCATAAACTTCCATTTTGAGGATCCTAAATACGTTAGACAACTTCAAAATTACGTTTATGATATTTGTTTGAACATGATTGAATACAAATATTCTAATAGGAAAATTTCGTAAATTATTCGTAATTTACGATTTTATCAACAGTTTGAGGATTATTGCATTGGAAATAGTAGCATGAAAACTAAACAACGAAATTGACCCTGATAAAATAAATTAATAGATTAGAATAAGATAAATATATCGAAATGAACGGTGGATAGCCTATTAGGCGGGGATTTCATTCTGTCACTGTATGAAGCTTTGGTCAAATTGATTTCTTTTAACATTATTGCCGAAACGTCAGTGGAGGCCCTCTGTTGAGACTCAAAACGGTTTTGGGCTGTGTCTGTCTGTCTGTCTGTCGCGCGATAGCAGCCGCCAAAAAAGCGCTATTTACTTGAAATTTGGTACACATGTTCATGAGCCCCACGAAATCAGCTGTATAGTTTTTGGTATGTATTCCATTTGTAGTTCGTATACAGGGACACGCCAAAGTTTTTCTTATCATTACGGCCTATGGGAGAAATTTATATGTATCAGGATAGCGGCCACAAAAATCACGCTATTGACTTGCAATTTGGTACACGTGTTCATGTGCCCCGCGAAATCTGCTGTATAGTTTTGGGTGTGTATTCCATTTGTAATTTGTGTACAGGGACACGCCAAAGTTTTTCTTATCATTACGGCCTATGGGAGGAATTTGCATGTACCGCGATAGCGGCCACAAAAATCACGCTATTGACTTGCAATTTGGTACACGTGTTCATGAGCCCAACGGAATCAGCTGTATAGTTTTAGGTGTGTATTCCATTTGTAGTTCGTGTACAGGGACACGCCAAAGATTTTTTATGATTAGGGCCTATGGGAAGAATCTGTATGTACCGCGATAGCCACCGCAAAAATCAAGCTATTGACTTCCAATTTTTGCCGAAATGTGAATGGAGGCCCTCTGTTGAGACTCAAAAGGATTTTGGATTCCGTCTGTCTGTCTGTCTGTCATGCGATAGCGGCCGCAAAAAACACGCTATTGACTTCAAATTTTGTACACATGTTCATGATGCCCACGAAATTAGCTGTATAGTTTTCGGTGTGCATTCCATTTGTAAGTTCGTGTACAGGGACACGCCAAAGTTTTTTTTTACCATTATGGCCTATGGGAAGAATTTGTATGTACCGAGATAGCGGCCCCCAAAATAACGCTATTGACTTGCAATTTGGTACACATATTCATGAGCCCATTGAGCAAGCATTTGACGAAACTGATATAGATCTGAGACTGACCGCCTTGGCGAAAATAATGCTCCTTTTATACTTTTCTATCGAAAACAGACTGTTCTGGAAAATTCTCGTATCACATCAGCCAATGAGATTAGAGCTTCCATATTTGGTATATCCCTAATAAGGATTTTCTCGCCAAGATCGCCAAAAAAAATCGCTAAGGAGGGAAATAGTCGCCAAATTTGGCGCCAAATTTATTTCTTCCCTTATAGGAGCTTTTTAATGCGTTTTTAAAGGAAAATTTGGCTATTTTAACGCTAAAACGACTATAAAGGCACAAAATTAGCATTTTATCAACTTACTAAACCTCTTTGAAAGAATTTATACAAAAATAAATGCAATTATTTACAATTTCGTAACACTTTATATCATATACAAATAGGTATACAAAGAGAGATACAACGGGGGGTTGAGGGGGGCTGCCGCCCCCCCTCAGGAATGTATTTGATTTTGGTAATAAGTCGATCGAATCAATATATACTATTATATAATAAGGAATAAATAAAAATGACCTATTGAATAATGTCTGATGCAAATAGGACGTTGAGGCTCCTGATCTGCAGATCCACTAGTAATATGTCTCGCACTAGAAATTTCTGAGAACATAAATATGATGGGGAACTGAGCAGAGTCCACCTATGCCAACTAGTTCATTTAATAATTACCACTAATTTCTAAGGTTCGTTGGTTGGGTTTAACGGCGACGGTCTGAGACGCACCCCTAACGATGGTTTGGAGACATGCCATCACAATTTTGATCCTTCACGGAAGGGACGAATTTTGAAGAATTATGTTTTATATGTACGATAGTCAATGAGATAGACAAACAATTAGACAAACACTATAATTAAATGTTAGCGATGATTTGTTTGCTGGTTGGTTGGTTGGGTTTTACGTCATACTAGTGCTGCGCAGACCGGCAATTGGCAATAGTCTGGGACTAATCCCTAGGAGGGGTCCGGAAACATGCCATCGCAATCTCGATCCTTCACTGTTAGCGATGAATATTGATTATAGAAAGTCCCTTCGAGATGCAACACTGATTGCAATGCTATTAAATTATTAATAAGATTGAGGTTGGACGGGTTTCACGTCGCATGTTATGGGCAATATATACGTTACTACACTATGGGCAATTGGCGACGGTCTGGAATTCACCCCTAAGTATTATCTGAAGACATGCCATCACGATTTTGATCTTCCACGGAGGGAGATGGCTGTCCCACTTCGATGACCTCAAGAGGTGCAGTCGGTAACAAAAGTCTCCGAACACTAGTGAAAATTCCTATGTAAAAAAAGTACACTTAATACAATTTTGTTAAATAAATCCTTGTCGAATACCATTCTTAGTTAGTCTAAAAACAGGATTCGACAAGAATTTATTTAACAAAACAGTGTTAAGTGTACTTTTTTTACATAGGAATTTTCGCTAGTGTTCGGACACTTTTGTTACCGACTATATAATCTGGATGGGAACAAAGGAACGTGGTGGATATTGCGGCCACGACGGATTTTACGTTCACCAGCTATCATTAATGCACACGACAGTCTTCGGCCGGCTCAAGTATCAAATACGCAATCTTCCAATTACGAGTTCTGCGCTATACCGACCAGGCTACCGCGGTCGAAACTGTTAATAAGAATCAAGTTATAATTCATTTATACTGTTGTCTGTGATCTAACTTTTTTATTTAATAATTATCACTCATTTTAGAGAATTATGTTATATACACATATGATAGTTGATTATACAAACATGCAGTCAAAGAAACAATACAATTAGTAATGGATATTGAATGTAAAAGCCCTTTCAAGTTAACACTGGTTAAAAAGCAATTAAAATTTTAATACGAAACAATCTATAGTTCATTCATAGAGTTGTCTGTCATTTGATTGTTGTAAGCTTGTTGTGTTTGGACTGTTTTTCCCGAAATTTAAAAATGATTATGTTAGTTAGTGCGAATTTTAAGACTAATTTGTCTACACTGAGAACTTAGTTCGGGAAGAAAAGGATCCCTTCGGTGGGAATCTTATTAAAAAGTGAAATAAGACTTTTAAGGGGATAAAGGATGATGAAATTTTTCGAAATCGATGCAATGAAAAATATCTAGAGCAGGCCCATATTATCGCATGGGCAAGCCGGGACTTTGCCCAGGAGCTCGGACATTGATTGCAAAATATTCCCTTTTCTTTCAGTAAAAATTAAAATCTACATATATGTTTACGTATATGAAGTTTGTTTTTGCTGGCTAATCTAGTGCCTAAATAGTGGGCCTTGGATCAACATATGCCGGGTTCATTCATGCAGGGAGTTCGAGGGGATTCGAAATTCATTTTAATCAGTAAATCCTAATGTAACTAAACCTAGTGTGTAAACAATGGCAGTGGAGTGATAATCCAAAGCTGGCAAATCTATGACCACTAAATTTATATATCAGTTCCTGTTTAGTGTAAATTAAACATATTACACAGTGCTTTTATATTACCGTCCGTCAGATAGTATATTATTAAGTGATCAGCATGAGCACAGCAGAACAAATCCATTCCATATTCAATTGTATGTAGCTGTATAACAAAAATAGTAATTGAAAATGTAAAAAATGCTAATATATTTAAATATCTAGCCTTGAAAATATTGTTTATGCGCTGTACATACAAATGATTACCTATCGGTACGTGACGGTTTCGAGGGGCCCCTAATTTCGCTTTGCCCAGGACCCCAAACAGTCATGATCGGGGCCTGATCTAGAGAGTTATTACAGAATGTGCGGAGCTATGTAAAACTTTTAAAATAATACCATTCTACAATTTCTCAAACATTATTTATTTATTTTTATTCATTTTATTTATTTATTTATTTTATTTATTTTTATTTATTTATTTATTTTTGACAGACTTTAAATTTATTTTTCTTGGATTCAAATCACAGTAATAATTAATTGCTTATAATGCTCATTGCTAGTTTGTTTTCAACCGATGCTTTAAAAAAATTTGTGTAAATCAATGTATTTGTGAGAAGACTGGACATTCGTTTTGAAATAAAGAAATTATTACATGAATTAGGAACTCTCAAATTCAATTGCATGACAAAAATTCATGAAGATTTCAAGTTTTGAACTTTTTACTTCCATTACCCAACTACCGTAGGTAATGGAAGTATTGTATTCGGTCCAAAAAAATCGATATCGAGTTTTCACCTGATTTACACGTTTTAAGACCTCCTGAGTCCAAAAATGTAGTTTTTTGTCAACTGGGTCAGTGTGTGTGTATATATGTGCGAAATCTTCTGGCTAGCATATCTTCGAAACTAATAAAGATAGAACTACGAAACTTCAGAATTGAGACAGGTTTGGTGTACAGATGAATTATTCAAATTTTGGTGAAAATTAGAAAACCAAAAGTGGGTTATCGGAAACCAGAAGTGGGACCGTAAATCCGTATCTCCTAAACGGCTCTAACGATTTTCTTCGAAACTGTTATATAAGTACCCTATTAGATGTCCTTTCGAATGATATTGTTGATTAATTCAGAAAAATTGATAGGCGTCCTGTATAAATAGCTCAATTTCAGGTCTCGCAAGTGCGTACCTTTAAAAACGGCTGTAAGGATTTTTTTCAAACTCGCCATAATACCTCCTTTTTAAATATCCTTTTGTATGTAATTATTGTTTTCAGGTCAATAATCGAGTATTTCAAGTTTTGTAAAAGTTGATATCTCAAAAACGGCTCTAATGATTTTCTTGAAAATTATTACATAAATTCCTTTTAGATACTCTTTCTCGTGTATTACGTGGTTATTACAGGAAAATTAACGGTCATCCTGATTAGGCAGTTCAGCTTCAGATCTCGGAAGCTGGTGTTTAAAAAAATAACTCTATCTTGTTTTGTTTTTTTGTTTTTTTTAATTTACTATGTGAACTCTGTTTAATATATCTTAACACGTGTATCAAGTTTCTCTTACTGGAAAATTCCAAAAAATTGCATATAATACGTGTAATAGTGGTTAATGGAAGTCGCGTGGTTGTTTCACACCAGATTTTTTTTTTTTTTTTTTTTTTTGTTACTGATGCCGTAATTGATATATATATATATATATATAATACACAGATATATTGAGTTACATACAAAAGACACACAAAAAAAAAATGGAGCTTTGAAATAATTTCAAATTAGCATGGAGGGTTTTGAAATCGGGCCTTATTTTGTGTTATTATTCACACAAAAGAGATCTTTCTATTTGAATAATTACTTTATATCATTTAAAACACGCTCTGTGCATAAAAATGATAGATTTCCTAACAGTACTTGATTTGGGAAACAACGGAATTTAAAACAAAATGATAATATCAACGACACCCTTAAGATAGCAAGCACCATTACTTGTTGAGTTTTGTATAAAATTAAAACTTAATCTCTCTTGTTGACTCTGAGAGTAACTAAATGGTAAAAACCCGAAGCCTATATTTGTTTTCTAAGTAATGCATATAAAATTCTGTACAAAACAGAGTTTAATTCAGTACGATAGTATTATATACGATAGTATTTTAAATTTTTGTTGTCATTTTGGCTATGGATTAAAATGGCTACCGAAAATGCGTACGTAAAGATCTTGGCGAGGAACACCCGAGCTACTTTAGTGCCGAATTTCAAATTACCAAGAAGTCTTATACTAAAACTGTTTCATTTCTTTAGCACCAATTTTCTTATTTTACTTTTAATATATTATAATTCGATGAGAATGGGAAAAGGGGAAAAGCATTTTTAATTGGTCTAAATATACAAAAACATTTTTTTAAATGTCTTGTCCCTCAATTTAAATAAAAGAAAATTGTTACACGTTCTTTTTATATTTTTATTTTATTTATTTATTCTGTACCAACTTGTTTATTCTTTTAAATAATTTTAAAATTAAATGAAGTTTCTATTAAATATTTTTTCAAACAATTATCCGACTGAACTACAAAAGAATACGAAGTTAGCTAGGTTTTATCTTGATTAATAAGTGTACCAATTTTCCTAGCGATTGGTTGTACGGTGTAGCTTTCTGTACCGAATTAAACCTGGGGCCGCGGTAGCCCAGTCGGTAGAGCGCTGGCCTCGTAATTGGAAGATTGCCGGTTCGGTACTCGAGCCGGCCAAAGACCGTCGTGTACACTAATGGTGGCTGGTGCACGTAAAATCTGTCGTGACCGCAATGTCCTCCATGTTCCCATAAAAAATTATACCTCTGGGGGTTAGCGAAGCGGGAGAGCCATCCCTACCGTGGAGGATCAAAATTGCGATGGCATGTCTCCGGACCACCTCTAAGGGTGTGTCTCAGACCGTCGCCAATTGCCCATCTGCGCAGCACTAGTGCGACGTAAAACCCAACCAAGTAACCGAATTAAACCTGACATATTATACATATATACTTAATTTAATGCAGGTTACTGCAAATTTACATAATGCTAAAATCGCTACAATAGTGCTGTTATACTAATAAATTAATGTCTTATAAAATGTTTATGTTTAATCATTAGAGTTTCATATATAAAAACGAACGCAAATGAAAGTATCTGTAATCATTGTAAATTGAATTGTAACCTGTTATAACCACACCTTAATTCCATTGCAAAATTTTTTTGTTTATCAGGTGATAATTATTTCGCTAAACAGCCTACAAGATTTTAATTAGGATATGTTAACAGAAACGCCCTATATATCAAATGAAAGTATCATACACAAGAAGAAAAAAAAGCCTAGAATTTTCTAATTGGATTATAAAAAAAATTTAATAGAATTCCATTTTTACTTACTTCAATGTTCAATAGAAGAAAGTATTAGACTTGTATTAATATTCTCCTATCTTAGATACCTCTACTTTGTTTAATAATAATAATTTCCTAATTGAAACACGTAACTTATATTATTTTTTAAAAAATAGTGTTCGTAATATACGTCAGTATTAATCAGGTTCTGGTATAGCAGATCAGTGCCACATTTTTAGTGGCAGACGCCAAAATGTAATTAAGACCAATTATGTCAAAATATAACTAAATGTTAAATAATTACAAGATAAAAAGAACTTTTTATGTACCACGTTTTTAAATTTTCTGTTGAATCATATAAACTTGACAATTCTATGTAGTAATGAATACTTTTTTTTCTTTTTTTTTAAATTTTTTGATGAATTATCCCATTAACTTGAAAGAAAACGATCAAATACGTAATAAAGAGAGCGATTAAAGGAAATTTTCAAATATTTATTTATTGAATAAAAATGTTAAAATATGCATTTTCATCGTAGCTATTCTAAACGTTTCAAATATCTAGCTAGTCGGGAAGTTAGTTAAAAATCAATTGCATGATTTGTACTGGACAAACAAACAAGAAAACGACTTAATAAAAACATGGTAAAATTTCAGAAAATTCAATACAATAGTCCTTGGGCTACAGTGCTTGCATAATTCGAACGCTTTCAAGCAAAAACTTTTATTTAAATAGTCATATTGTGTTACGGACATCCAAAACGTATACATTGTGTATAAAATGTAATAAGTCTAAAGTAATTTACTCAGTAACATATACGTATATTGTGTATAACACTTTTATTCTAAGTACGTAAAAAATGGATGTTACAACTTTTTTTATAAACTACTGTATTAAAGTTATGAAAATTTCCATGCATTTGAATTGAAATGTAGCATTATTAAGCCTATTAAAATTTCACAAAAAGTACTTAAATTTAATAAAACCAAATTCAAAATTTTAAATATTTTAAAAATTTTTAAAATGTTCCCCGCTGACTAATTTTTTATTTTTATTTTATTATTTTACCATGTTTTTATTAACTTTGATTCTTGTTTGTTTGTTTGTTTGTCCGGTACAAAATTTGAAATCGATTTTTAACTAACTTCCCTATTAGCTATACATTTGAAACTTTCAGAATAGCTCAGAACCCGGTGACAACACGATAGTACTTCGAAGCCCGATTTTCGAATTTTTGATGAGTTTTCTTTTAATTAATTAAAATATGAAAATAATAACCTCCTATTAGCTATAATTTAATTGTTGCCAAAAAAAATTTACGAGTTTATTTTCTTTCGACATAAAAATAAATACATTTAATTAAACGTGAACGTTAAAAAATTATAAAAAGTTAAATTATGCATCTCACAAAAATTTACGTCATTATCACTTTAAAATTTTATACGCATTGATAAAGTGCTAATGTAGTTCTACAGCTATGATTCAACAAAAAATTTAAAAACATGGTTTATAAAAAGCTTCTTATCTTATAATTATAATAATTATTTTTTTTTTCCCCTCTTTGATAAATCTGACGATCATACATTCGGTTAAATAAAATAACTACTTTTTGAAATATTTTTGAAATGATATTTAGGAAAAAAATTTCTGTGGTTAAGCATTAATATATATTTGTATGTAAAAATCGTTTTTTTAAATTCACGTCATAATTGAAAAATAAGTAAATAAATAAATAGTAACATGTAATTGAATACGGATATTTCTGTGTTTAAAAATATATTTAAGCATGCTTAGAATTCAACTATATAAATAATTATGCAATTAAATACTGGAAGTGTTTTATCAGTGCAGTCGCTTTTTTGCTAGTTTTTGATTTTAAGCAAAGGAAAAAAAAGTATTTTTTCATTTTAATTTTGTGCTTGGGTTTTCAGCAGTTATGCTATTTATAATTTTCATTATCACAGCTGAAATTTTTATTTTAATAACTATTTCTGTTAAAATTTTACGTTGACAAAATTATGTACAATCATTAGTAGAAAAGAACAGAAATCTTTATGTTTTTCATAATGTTTGTGTACAGTTTTTTTTTTTTTTTTTTTTTTTTGTCTTCGCATTGAAAACATCTTATAATAAATATGTAAAAATTGCTAAGTATCTTACCTATACAATTTTAATGGTGTCATTTATATATATATATATATATATATATATATATATATATATATATATATAACCAATGTTATATTGTGCATTTTTTTTTCTATGCTATTTTTCCCGCAATTCTTATAATACTGATAATATTTGATCATCAAATCTTTAAATAATAAAAATAATATGACAGAAAATGTATGTAAATACATACACAAAAAGAATTAAAAATAGTTAAAAATGTATGCCAGAATATTTCAATACAGTATTTAATTAAAAATCTCCAAGAAGTCTGTATTTCAATCTTAAGAGTGTACAGTGACTGTCAAGACCCTTGTTACTTTTATAAGAAAATTTGTTTCTACAATTACTCATTACATAATGCTTTTTTTTCTTCTTCTTTCTTTATTTCCATTAGCGTAGGTAATGGAAGTATTGTATTCGGACCAAAAATTCGATGTCGATTTTTCGCCTGATTTACACGATTTAAGGCCTCCTGAGTCCGAAAAAGTAGTTTTCAGCAATTGGTCAGTGTGTGTGTGTGTATGTATATATGTGTGTACATATGGAACCTTCTGGCTATCATATCTCCGGAACTAATAAAGGTAGAACTGCGAAACTTCACAACTCATACAGGTCTGGTGTACAGATGAATTTTTCAAATTTTGGTGAAAATTGGAAAACCGGAAGTGGGTCATTGAAAACCGGAAATGGGACCGTAAGTCCGTATCTCAAAAACGGCTCAAACGGTTTTCTTCAAAGTTGCTACATAAACACTCTATAAGATGCCCTTTCGATTTATATAGTTGGTTAGATCAGGAAAATTGGTAGACGTCCTATATAAATAGCTCAATTTCAGGTCTCGCAAGTGCTGTACGGATTTTTTTCAAATTCGCCATATTACCTCCCTTTTAAACATCCTTTTGTATGCAATTATTGTTTTCTTATCAATAATTGAGTATAACAAGTTTTAGTAAAAGTTGGTATCTCAAAAACAGCTCTAACGATTTTCTTGAAAATTGTTTCATTAATCCATTTTAGATACACTTTCTCATGTATTACGTGGTTATTACAGGAATATTAACGGTCATCTTTATTAGATAGTTCCGTTTTAGATCTCGGAAACTAGTGTTTAAAAAAATAACTCTATTTTTTTTATTTATTTTTTTTTTTTTTAACTTGCTATGTAAACTCTGTTTTATATGTCTTTATGCTTGTATCAAGTTTCTCTTACTGGAAAATTAAAAAAAAAAAAAAAAAAAAAAAAAAAAAAATGCATATAATGCGTGTAATAGTGGGTAATGGAAGTCGTGTGGTTGTTTCACACCAGATTTTATTATTATTATTATTATTATTATTATTTTTCCGTTTTCACATTCAAGAAATTCACAACCGTTAAACTTACACTCGTTTTTGGAAATTTATTCTTTATTTTACCACTAATATTTTATTTTTGAGTTAAAAAAAAAAAAAAAAAACTAATTGCATTTTTCCAGTTTTTTAGCTAGAAAACTGAATATTAAAAAAGGGGAAAAATCAATATTTTGAAAACTAGTACTAATTTAACAATTGTGAATTTTCTGAATGCGGAAATGGAATTGAAAAAGAAAAATACATTAATGAATAATTGGAGAAACAAATTTCTCTGTAGAATAACATGAGCTTCGCTGTTGGTGAGATTAGATTGCGCTCATTTAACATTAAATAACACTTTAACCCGTTTTTCTTACAAATACAAAAAAAAAAAAAAAAAAAAAAAAACATAGATTTGAAAATTCCTGATTATAAAATTGTATATTATTATTTAATATATGTATATTTAATGTATATTATTATTATACTAACATTAAAAATCTAGAATAACTCCACTCGACTTTCCGAACATTAAGTAATTAACGATTGTTTAAATATATTAAAATAAGAGAAGTCGTTAAATAAGCAAAAATTAAAAAATCATAATAGGGTGTTTAAGTATTTTCCCCTTAATAATATGCTGTTTAATTTAACGCGATTGCATTTCACATAATTTGAACCAATAGGTCATAACGATAAAGAAATTTTCATTGTATCCCTGTAAAAATATATAAATGCTAGATTCACCAAAATCTATATATTTCGTGCAATAGTAACTTATAACATGTATATAATTTTTCAGCTGAGTCGAATCAGACGTTTAAACGCTATCTCACTTTAAACAATTTCAGCCCATAGGCCATCATGATAAAGAATTTTGTTTTTTATGACCCTGTAAAAAAAGAAAAAAGAAATCTACAAATGCAAAATCTATACAGTTCTTGCGACGGTGACCTATAACATGTATATAATTTTCAGTTCAATCGAATAAGGCATTTAGATGATATCGCACTTTAAAGATTTTGAGCCCATAGAGCATAATGATAAAGAATTTTTCTTTGTGTCCGTGTAAAAAAAAACTATAAGTGCTAGACTCATAAAAATCAATAGGGTTCGTGCTATGGTAACTTATAACATACGGGCCAACTTTCAGCTAATTTGAACAAAGCGTTTAGATTTAGACGGTATCGAGTTCACTCACACATATTCATCATACACGCATACATACATATACACATACATTACCGTGAAAATATCAAAAATGAACTCAGGGAAACTCAAAACATATAGGTACACCAAAATCTCTAAGATATACTTTTGTTATGATTACAATACTTTCCTTACATATGTACAGAGCTGCCAATCTAATCCGGCAAATTGTTAGTACCGTCCATTTTTCTACACTACTTAATTTTTAGAGTATTTGTTTTCTTAATTTATTTTAAATATATTTGAAGAGAATTATTCTAAAAATTAAGTGGTGTAGAAAATGGGCGGTACTAACAATTTGCCGGATTAGGTTGGCAGTTCTGTATGTATGTTCGGAAAATGAAAATCAAAATCGAAAATTCCTCAGAATGACTTTCACATCCTGAACGAAATCGACTTTTTTTTTTTTTTAAGCAATAACACAAAAGAGAAAATATATTTGAAATAAAAAAATTCCTAATGGAAATCACATTCTTAAACGAATGAATGAAAACAAATTCTCGTCTGCTTGAATGAATCCGAAAAGAAACTTTCGCCTAACTTCGGATATAAAAATGAAATATATCAATGGGTATCCTATCCTCTCCATTTCGTACAGACGAACCGTCAAGGTCGCCTGTACGTAAGAAAGGAATTACAGGAGGAAATTTTATTCGTTTGTTTAGTAAATCTAAAGAATAAATCCGAATGTCATGGGATTAAAAAAAAAAGGGGGTGTGGCACTTACACTGCTGCCGTTTACCGTTAATTTCGATACTGTTTTAGATATCTTATATTTTTGTGAGAGATGGGCTGCTGCCTCCTTAAATTAATTGTTGCATTACATTCATAAAACATTTAAGATTTCCATTAATTTTTGAAATTTGTTTCGAATTATTCAGAAAAATTTTTAACGACACCACATTTAGAAACTTGCCGATCTCAATCAAAATTTTTAAGTAACATAATCATCGATCTTTAAAATACTAAATTTTATCTTCCTTCATTTATTTCTATTTAAATATGGCTGGTAACAGACATTTAACTTAAATTTAAACTAAACACTAAAAGCTTCTTTTAAACCCCAAAACATTTAACTATAATTTCTTAATAATAAAATCCCAAGTTTTTCGAAACTAACGCTGAAAAGATGCCATAGCTAAATCTATGCATTGGAATAAAGAATGTGAAAACGTATCCATGGTTTACATGCGTACATTTCAACAAAATAAAATAATGAAAAATGATAATTTAACGGGGATTCTTGCATCACAGTCTCAATAATGTATTGAGATAAATAATGTAACATTTTATCTAAGGTTGCAAGGTTTTTGGAAGATTCGTTCGTTGATTCAATTAATACATTAAACATACAAAATTTACTGGCCCATTAACAGAGATTTATTTAAAAATTTATTTCAGTATAGTAATAGTAGTTGTTATAATAGAAAACAAACTTTTATTAACCATAATTTATTCATTCATAAAACAAAGCTTAAATAACACAAAACAACTTCTATTTTTTAAATAAATTATTTACGTAGCTATGCGGAATTTAATACGTCAGGAGGAAAAATGATAATAATTAATTATATATGTAGAATTCAACTATGTCAAGAGAAATAAATAATGTAAATAAAATATAGACACGTATTAGTTATAAAATTTGAATGAAAAGATTACTGTGTCCTTTTTAATATCTTAGACTTCAAAACGTATCAATATCATTATGTAAAATATGAAACAATTTCTTTTAAATATCACGTAAACAGTGTTTAGTATATTTTGAACTGGCAAGAAGAAATAAATTTGGAAATACATGTGTAAAAGTCGAGCGCTAGCCAGGCGCAAACCGATTATTTTTTATAATAAAGAAATTTCTAAAGAATATTTTAGATTTGAAATGGAAACAAAGCATAAAAATAAAACTCGTCCAGTTCAATTAAAAAAAAAAAAAAAAAAAAAAAAAAAGAGGTGGGGGGGGGGGGGGACTATATGTTGAACTAATAAATGTATAGGCCTCTGGCGTTAAATTAAAACGTAGTTAAGAGAAATGTCTTTTTTGTTTGATTCCTGTTTTATTATTCGCGTTTGTAGTTTTATTTAACGTTTTTTATATCAAACTAGAAAGAGACTAAAGTGTTCTTGGTTCGTATTGGAAAAAAGTACATAGTGCAGCGATTTTGCGAAGATTTTTATTCTTCTGAATACAGTACGGAGAAATACTTAGTTTTCCTGCTCGGATACTCTCGTTGCAAGGTAACGACATTTACAGGCAGAGCTGAAAAGCATTAAGATCATTTAGTTGATGTGGCCTTAGTGACGAATTAATGAAATGTTTGACGACATTTTTTGGTGACTAGCTATATGTTTCTGCTTTCAGAAAATTTCCTTATCGAGGCTCTCTACAATTATCATTTGAAGAATTAGCTACAAAACTTTAGAATATTGGCCAGATACCCTAAAGTCACGTTGTTAAATGATATATATTAAAAGGGGACATCATAATAATTGCAACATTTATTAGTTCTATTGAGAGCTGCTGATTGTAACTTTAGTGTTGTATTGTTTGATCCCCCCTCGCAACTATTTTTTAAAATTGTGTTTCTAAAATTACTCCTGCGGATTTGTATTGTACTACGTAGTGATATGTATTACGTAATAATGATTTTTTGTTTTTGTACAACTTTGTATATTTGAAAATTTTTCTAAAATAAATACTATGATGTCTCAAGGATCGTTACTTTTTTTTTTTTTTTTTTTTTAATACAATAAGAAAATATTGGATTCGTGAAAATTTTCTATTTCCAGTTTTCAATGGATTGATTTCATTATTTTTAGAAAATAAGAATAATCTGTCTGTATGTTACCAAAGTTTTGTGAGCACTGTATCTCACAAAGTAATTGGCAGAATTCTAAAAAATTTCACATTTCATTGGACCTTGATATAAATTAGTGCTGCTTAAATTTTGCCATATATCACCTAACAGGTGACTCTGATATGCTGCAATTTTCCCCCTCCGTTTATGGAAAGGCCATCTCAGCTTCTATTGCGTATAAGCGTACAAAACTTAAAAAGTGAGATGGTCGTTATGTTAAACCTTGCTGATTCAAATTGAGTCCATATCGGCCAACAGATGGCGTTGGTGTGTAGTAATTCACCTCATTTATGGGAAGACAATATCTCAACTTCTATAGCGTGTAAGTGCATTAAGATAGGTATGTGAAATAGCTATTATGAAAAGCTATGCTGGTTAAATTTAGGTGCACATCGGCCGACCAGCTGGGGGGTGCTTCATGCGATTTTTAAGATGGCTATATCTTAGAATCTATTGATTAAAATTGCCCCAAAATGTAAGTGTATAATATTTATTCTTATAACCATTTTGGTTATATTTCTTCGTTATCATCACAAATAGGCCTAACTCAAAATAATTAACTTTTAAGATACAAACCATAAATCCCTTATAACTAGGTAACCAATAGGAACTGAATTACGCCACTTTGACAAGTCATGGATACCACCTTCAGTTAAAAAAAAAAAAAAAAAAAACGGTTTCGCTCAAAATCTCTATTTTTTGAGTTACTCAGAACTTTACTTCAACTGTTTTATTCAAAATCGTGATTTTTTGAGTTGCGCTTCTTTGTCATAAGAGCGACGATTTTTGTGCGCGTTAACCCATAGGTGATGCTGTTATGTTGAATAATATTGAAGAAAATTTTATGATGGTTATAACATACTAATTTTAATTGACTCTCTACTTTCATGAACCCTACTATATTCTGACCAAAATGTAATCAAGAGTTTCTTGTCTACACAGTAGAAAATTGCGAAGTGCAAGAGGAGAGATTAAAGAAAAAAGAAAAATATATTTTTTTTTTTTTTTTTTTTGAAAACGGTAGCTAAAGTTTTGACATTCAAAAGTTAGAATTAAAAGAAATTATTTGTAATTGAATTAATAAGCACATAATAAATGTGATGAACAATGGGAATTTGAGTTAATGGTTATGAAGATTTGGAATGGTTAACAACCAACATTTGCATAGTAATCACTATTTCAATTTTTATCAATATTTCTTTTAAAAATATTACTATCTTAGAGCAGAAAGCACCTCAAAATTGGTGTTAAAATGGAAAATAAAAACTTTGCAAACAAAACCATAAATTAAAAAATAAAAAACATTTATTCTAAACCAAAATAATTAAATACGCCCCTTTATCAGGAGATAAACATCACGTTTATAGAGAAATTTCCCGTTTCGACTCGAACAACAACAATAATAAACGGTTATTTAAAGTGCAACGATTTTTTTTTTTTTTTAAATCAAAGTAATGGAATTCGAGTAATAAGCGGCTGTGAAACTGTCTATTTTTCGCGGGAGCCAAGAAAGAAAACTGCCAAAAGAGGTGGTTATTAGGTAGTATTACATCTATTATTTGACATCCTCTTTCAGGCTTTTTTTATTTGTTTCAAATCTCTGATAATTTTTTTTTTTTTTTTTTTTTTTTTTTGACTCAATATATTGTTGTAATTATGATGTCATTTTTTTTTTCTTCTTTTCCTGCTAAATCTTTATTTTTACATTACTTTATTCATTCCTCCAAAGCAAAAGGATAAAATATTTTATTTTAGTATGTTTTTCTAGCTCTGACGTTAGTTTCGAGCTTTGATCCCGGGAATTTTTGTATTATTATTATTGCTGTTGTTGTTTTAAAATATATTGCATTTTAATTTGAATATCACATAATAAATAACAAAATATTTTATAAGAATGTGCCCATCATGTGAAATATCGAGATTTTTGAAACATCCTAGAGGTTTCATGAAAGATTATACAGAATTTTACGATAACTGAATATTAGGATATTTTGTGAAACTCAAAACAATTTATTCATATTAGTCCTGAACTTTCGTAACTGAAATTTTCTGGAAACAGGAATTTTCGGCTAAGTCATTAAAAAAGTCGTCAGACGTAGTACACTATTCCTGTAAATACTATTTCCTGACAAAAAGACTATCTGTGCATGAATACTCGGTACAGTCGGTAACAAAAGTGTCCGAACACTAGCAAAAATTCCTATGTAAAAAAAAAGTACACTTCACACGGTTTTGTTAAATAAATCCTTGTCGAATCCTGTTCTTAGTCAGTGTAAGAACAGGATTCGACAAGGATTTATTTAACGAAACCGTATGAAGTGTACTTTTTTTACATAGGAATTTTTGCTAGCGTTCGGACACTTTTGTTACCGGCTGTATATTTTTGTTTGAGTCATTTTCGAGGGGAAAAAATAGTATTCAGAAATTAACCTTTTATACGCCGCATTCAGATCCGGGTGTAATTTAACCTTCTAACCTATTTATTTTACCTTCTAATGCTTTAGTTTAAAGAACTCTATCATTAATATGTCTAAAAAAAATTTTTTTTCATATAATTTAAGATTATTATATTTAATATTATTAATTTAATATTATTATATTTAATATTATTAATTTAATATTATTAATTTAATGTTATTATATTTTTGTATTATTTTATTTTATTTTATTTTAATAATGTAAGCTATTTTAAACATGTCAGCCCATTTAAAAGCATTTGCATATTTTTCTCAATTATGTGAATTTTTAAACTGTGGGGTAAAAGGGAAAATGGTAAAAAAAGGTTATTTTTATAATTTTCTTTACATTCCCCCTTTTATGATTGAACTGTAATTTCTATTTCAAAAAATCAAGTCATTTTTCTATTATATCTGGTAATTTTTTCAAGTAGTATTCATGATATTTAATTTTTAAATGAATTTTTAATTCCATGTTCCATTTACAGAACGTTGGCGTGTAGAAGGTTAAGTACAAATCATACAATATATTCATACAGTATTCAAATACCAATTCCACTGCTTTCGCCGATATCAAAAGACGTTAAAAAAAAAAAAAAAAAAAAAAAAAAAAAAAATCAACTTTATCCACATATTTACAGTATAGGTAGCAGCAAAGTATTTTAGGTACTCGTTGCCTGTTGAATGCTGCAATTTTATTTTTTAATATTATTAACTTTGTAAAATATCAATATATTAGTTTATTTGTAATTTTTTCCGAAATCGTAAAAGATAAGGGTCCCTCTACCTACCAGCTCCCCTTGTCTGTATTTCAGCCTACACATTTTCAGTTTGATTAAGTAGCCCAGATGGTAGAGCGCCGGGCTGGTAATTGGAAGATTTCGGGTTCGGCACTCGAGCTGGCCAAAGACCGTCGTGTAGACTAATGGCGGCTGGTGCACGTAAAATCTGCCGTGGACGCAATGTTCTCCATATTCCCATCAAAATTGTACCTCTGGGGGTCACCGAAGCGGAAGAGTCATCCCTTCCGTGGAGGATCAAAATTGTGATGGCATGTCTCCGGACCACCTCTAGGGGTGAGTCCGAGACCGTCGCTAATTGTCCATTGAGCAGCACTAGTGAGACATAAAGCCCAACCAACCAATCAGTTTGATTAAAGCTTAAACTGTTTCCAGGCCAATCTAGCGAAGAGATTTTAAGACTTTGCTTATGATGTTGTACATAAAATTAAAAAATGATTTATAAGGATTCTTTATTCAAAAAATAATAAATTTCACCATAATTCCTATAATTAATTTATTTATTTTTATCGCAGCCACTCAATGAAAAGAGCATTACATTCTTGAAACAGTGTTTGTGCATGAGTAGAAAAAACTTCAAATTGGGTGGTAGTCGGTAACGAAAGTGTCCGAACACAAGCAAAAATTCGTATGTAAAAAAAGTACACTTCATATGTTTTTGTTAAATAAATCCTTGTCGAATCCTCTTTTTAGTCAGTCTAAGAACATGATTCGCCCACTGAGCTAAAATGAGTGTACAAACTGGAGC
This sequence comes from Salticus scenicus, assembly GCA_963930645.1. NCBI lineage: Eukaryota > Metazoa > Arthropoda > Arachnida > Araneae > Salticidae > Salticus > Salticus scenicus. The sequence continues at coordinate 50,577,688 of OZ005649.1, forward strand.
TCAGTGGATTCGACAAGGATTTATTTAACAAAACAATATGAAGTGTACTTTTTTTTACATAGGAATTTTTCCTAATGTTCGGACACTTTTGTTACCGATAAGACGACTATATAAGAGACTGAATCATTCGTCGCCATGCAGGGCCGTAGCGACCGCCGCCCGTACCCCCCGGTTGGGGGGAGCTCAGCGAAAATGGGGGGCCTCAGAATTTTGGTACTTTTAATTGTTGAGGCAATTTGTAATATTTATTATATTTTTTGGGGGAAAAAAAAGCTTTACTATAACATTATTTAAATTTATTTTAAATATTTTCATCCGTTTTAAAAGAGCAATGAACCTTTTAAATACTTTTCAACAAAGTTGAAAGGTGTTCATGATAGAGGTCTGCACGGACCGAAATTTTGAGGCCCGGGCCCGGCCCGGCCCGTTTATTTTTTAACCGTGAATGGCCCGGCCCGGACAAAAACCGATAAAATCAGGCCCGACCCGGCCCGGCCCGATTCAAAAATATGTAAAATAACAAAAAAATAATGATAATAATGCCTTTTCATAAAAAAAGATTTTTAGTATGTGTTTTGCAGAGGTTTTATATAACCAAACAATAGTACGTTCTTTAACAAAACTGCTGAACTTTTACGAGATAATTATATATAAACAGAAATTCATTATTATAGACAAGGCACAAAGACAAACAGAAAGTCAAATCGAAAATAATAGCATTCATCAAACAATACAGGAAGGTATTTAAAATGGTTAATACTACTAAAAATGCACTTTCCACTTATATACCGTAATGTATTCGAATCTTTCATGTGATCCGGTAAAGAAAACTTTAATGTTAATCCAACCATATTGAATAAAAAAGTTGTTTTTGACCAAGAATGATGCTACTTTCGTCCACTGGAGAAAAGAAAAAGGAGCCTTAGAGAAAAAGTTACAACGGAAGGATTTTTATAGCCTTCATACCATCTAAACTCAACAGATCATAGGAAACAAAGCCTTATACACAGTAACGTATCTAATTTATTTTGTTATGTACATGTACGCAAACTGGTAGTGACATGCATACTATTTTGAATAGGAAACCATCTAATATTACTTTAAATAAGATATATTAATTTCGAAGCATGCTAAAAATATTTGCGAAAAATCAGATTTCGAACAGACAGACTGATAGACAATTAAATTGAAGTTACAGACATTTCTTAACAAAATAGAATTTTATGTGACATACCAGCCTGTAAAATTATGTAAAATAAATGACTGAAAAAATATTTTTATCATTTTCCTTTTTCGTTGATTAACGAGGAAACCAGAAAAAAATTCGGCCCGACACGGCCCGGAGAAATTTTCATTCAGGCCCGGCCCGGCCCGAGTATACACAAAAAAACTGAGCCCAAGCCCGGCCCGGCCGCATATTTACTACCTTTACTTGAGTTCAAACGAGGATGCAGTTCGATGTTGTTGATTGGTTTTTGTTTTGCTTGTCATATCTGACGTCACGCTTTCCGCCAAAGTTTAATGGAAAATTCTATCTATAAAGTTGTAATGATAATTTATTATTATATTTCGACTTTATTTGTAAAATGTCTGCATTTTCTGAGTCAGAATTTCCTCCATCATTCATTCATGAAATTGAATCAATTTCTGATAATATAATTACAATTCGCAGTAATATAAAAAAATTGGAAGAGTGTGAAAAATAGATACAAGAGTTGGCGAATTGACAAACACCAAGTCAAAATCATTAAAGCAATCAGCTCAAAGATTTGCTTGCTCTTAAGTATTAATATAAGGGCTTATTATAATTATCTTTTTTTTTTCTCGCTCCATTTTAATTTTATAAGTATCGCAGTTATCGTACAGCAATTTTAAAGAAAAAGCCGTAATGTAAAGAATAATAACAAAGAGATAGATAAAATAATACATTTCCTTTTCTGTTTTCAATTTTAATTTCAATTTTTTTTTTTTTTTTTTTTTTTAATTTTTTTTGTCTCTGCAATACGCAAACATTTAAAAATTATTTTTAAATGTGGCGCCATCTGTATAGTCGAATATTAATTGCACTTAAAATATTATTATTTATTTATTTTATCTAATTATTTTACATTAATAAATTTTACAACATACTTTAATTATAAGTTATAAGGATACAAATGGAATTTATATGCAGCTGTACTCTACGTTACTTTCTTTTTATATAAAAAGCATTTATATTTGAATTTTCTTAACTATTTCATGTTATAATTATTTATTTTTTTACTTTTTAATGTAAGATAATATCTTCTTAAATCGAATAACTTTTAACAGAAGCAATGATTTTCAATAACATAAATGTTTTACATTTTATAACTGGAATCTTATTTAGAATATCTAAAAAATTTGTGCATGAATGTTTTAATAGTATTTTACTATACATAAAAAGAAATTTTTTTAATTTAGTTATAGAAATGAACTATTTTTTATTTATTTATTTATTTTTCAATTAGTTATAGCATTTTGTTTTAACCCTTTCGCTACCAACATTTTAAAAATAAAATAAAAATTATGACAATAAATAAATTAAAAAATGAAATGAACGGTCTAGTGCTGCCATCTATTAGTGTTACTTTAAAATATCAGTGCTTTTGGTAAGAAACTAACTAAAAATGCAGACAAACTTTTGAAATTAGTTTTAAAACGTCTTAAAAAAAATTGAAAAGCATGTTTTTGATCATGGACATCAGTAGTAAAAGGGTTAATCTTCATCTCAGAGATAAATGATGAGAATAACAACAGAAAAATTATTTTTCATGACATTTTTGAAGTAAAATTTGCCCTCTATATATTTCCATGTTACTTAGTAATACATAATATATTTTTTCTTCTACTATATGGGTAAAAAAAAAAAAGTTGTAACGAGAAGTATAAAGAACTATTTTTACCATAAAATGGATAAATTTCCTTTAAAAAAAAAAAAAAAAAAAAGAAAAAAGAAAAAAAAAAGAAGGAAAATGAAAATAAAATAAAGAAAAAGACTTCTATTATATATTTTCAAGCGTGCAAGAATTTAAAATATATTACTATGACTTTAATAAATAAGTCATATTCCTTAAATGGCAATAAATTGTTTATTTATTTTTCCAAAAGTACAATAAATTAATAAAGCATTTAGTATGTGTAATTATTTATTTTTCAAATCAGATTTCCAGAAAGTGCTTTTCTTTTTTCATTTTTTTAATATTTTTAAATTTGTTATTTCGATGTTTATAATTTCATTTTCCCGTAGGCTCAAAAAAATAAATAAATAAATAAATAAATAAATAAATAAATAATAAAATAATAATAATAATAATAATAATAATAAATAAATTAATAAAGAATTTAAAATACTAACGAGGTATTTAGTATTATATGTACTTATTTAGTCTTGAAATCAGATTTCACACACACACATATATATATATATATATTGAATATTTTTAAATTTGTTATTTTGATGATTACAAAAGAGTAAAAGTAAAAAATGTTTTTTGTTACTAAAAATAAATTCATAAATAAATAAATAACAACGATAATTATTTAATAAAATTGTTGTTAAGGAATTGTTTAAAAATGTGTTTAAGGTGTGAAATTAATTTGCGTGAAAGCTACACGAACTTCTTACATAAATTAAGAAAATAAGAGGAATTAAAAAATAAAATAATATGAAAATATTTCATAAAAATTAAAAATCAATGAAAAATACAGAGGGCGCCACTATTTTCTTTTTTAGAATTATTTTATTAAAGTAATTTTATCTGCCTCACATTTAATTTGGTAAAATTTAAATTACTTAGAAAGAAACTTTGTTTTTCAAATACAGTTAGAAAACTCTTTCAAATATTCATATTCATTTATATGAATAAAACGAGAGGAATATTGTAGATTATTACTGATTTAAGCTAAGTATTATAATGAGTGGAGAATCATTGCGTCATAAAAGGTAGCGACCAATCAGCAACATCAAACTGCATCCCGTTTGAACTCGAGTAAAGGTAGTAAATATGCGGCCCGGCCCGAGAACAAATTTAAAAATTCGGGCCGGGCCGGGCTCGGGCCGTAAGCCCGGCCCGTGCAGACCTCTAGTTCATGACTACGGTTTGTCTTTGTACCCGCATTCTAATTCCCATAAATACTTTCAGAATTTATTCAAGCTGATATACGTTATTCAAGCTCATTTTGACTTGTTCCCTATTGAAAATTGCTGTAAATAGCACGAATAGTTTATATACAGGGGCACCTAAAAGAATGTCAATGCATTATATCCAAATTCGTCATTCATACGTCCCATATCTTAACATGTAAAATTAATATTGCTGCGTACGCGAGCATTCGTAAACTGTCTCCGAATGAAAGACGAAACTTGCAGAGGCTTAAAAGTTTATTTACGAAAATTTCCAAAGATTACAGGTCTGTGAACCATGTATTAACTTAAATACCAGCTGACAACATTAAAATCACAGCATAAACCAACACCATAGCATTAATACATAACAATAGGCTGCGATCACTAGGCGATACTTAGCCAAGCAGAATTCTTTACAGTAAGCCGGTAGGAGAGAAAGTGACTGACATAGCCAGAATGGGTTTCTTTTTATAGCAATCTATAAACCTAGAATTTTATGGTAACTTCTAAACTAATCAAGTTAGAGCTTAGATATTTGAGGTATTGACAATAAGGATTTTCTCTCGAAGGTCGTTGAAAAAGTCGACAAATTTCGCCCCAAGGCCATTCCCTGCTTTGGTGAAGCTTTTTAACGGAATTTTAAAGGGACATAAGCTATTTTAACACAAAAACAAGCTAGAAATGCAGAAAATTTACATTTTACAACCTGACTAAGCCTCTTTGAATGAATTTACATATAAATAACTATTATTATTCACAAATTCGTAATAATATGTAATTTTTAAGATTTACAAAATAAGTTTTCTTGTAAAATAAGATATAATTAACGTTTTTACATTGGTTTACAAATCCTAACAAATTTGTTCTAATTCTTATTAGGTCTAAGACGAAATTGTTCAATGTAAATTTTCAGTGCTATGAGGATAATTTTAGTGCATCATGTAGTGCATATGCAATGTTTAAAGATGATATATAGGGCTACATAAAAGCAAACTTTTTCATGCTTTCTTTTAAGAAATAATGCTATAAAATAAATTTTCTAAGACATTCATATTTATAAAGAATTAGAGGAAAATAATAAATTAAGAAAAATAACTAAGAAACTCCCCCAAAATAAGCAATATCGTTGTAGGGATAAAAAAGGTGTAAAGTGCTTCTGAAGTAGTGAAAGATAAATATCCGAAATATTGCTATTAATTACACAAAATTTCACAAGAAATTAGAACATGAACTGAATGAATAATAAACTGAGGAAATGCAATTAGTACCTAAAAGCAATGAGACAAACATGAACATATTGTGCTAAATAAAAGGACAGAGAGTATGAGATTTTAAAATTTGTTATAGAATTTAAAAAAAAGTTGAGAAGACTCAATATAATTGATATAGTGATATTTATGCATTGTAAATAATCTGGTGTGTCACTCACACGACTTTCTCTTACCCTGAAATTTAATAATATAAATACAGATTGAAGATTAAGAGGTAAGGTAACGACAACGAGTAAACCTATGTTAAAACAATTCAAATTAGGCTTCGAAAGAGTTTTATATGATAATTATTTCTGTGTGAGGGGGGCTGCTACCCCCTCAAAACACCACTAACAATAAAAAGAAGGACATATCACATGTCAGGGGACCTCAAAACATGTGAATATAACAAAAACTCACGTTCGAAAATTTGACCTTAAAACAATACTTTCTCTACCTTATGGGTAAGAGAAAGTAAAAAGGTATTTATTATAATTAATTTATAGTAAATAATACACATACGTTTGTAATGAAACTTTTATATATCCACATTATCTACAAAAATCTTTAAAAGGAATAATGTAATATTCTAACATTTAACACATAAATTATTAAAGATATCCTATTTTACTATGCGTGTCTAAATTACTGCCGCTTTTTTGAGATACTGTAAATCAACGCATAGCGTATTTTCCTAATATATTTTTTATGAGTGACTAATTACTTCCATTACCCCACTACGTAGGTAATGGAAGTATTTGGCATTGTATTGTATTGTATTGTATTTGGTCCAAAAATTCGATATCGAGATTTCACCTGATTTACACGTTTTAAGGCCCCCTGAGCCCAAAAAAGTGGTTTTTGGCAATTGGTCAATGTGTGTGTGTGTGCGTGCGTGCGGAATCTTCTGGCTATATCTCCGAAACTAATAAAGATAGAACTACAAAACTTCAGAATTGAGACAGGTCTGGTGTACAGATGAATTATCCATATTTTGGTGAAAATTGAAAAAACAGAAGTGGGACATCGGAAACCGGATGTGGGACCGTAAGTCCGTATCTCAAAATCAACTCTAAAGATTTTCTTTAAATTTGCTATATAAACACTCTATTAGATGTCCTTTCGAATGATATAGTTGGTTAGTTCAGGAAAATTGATAGATGTCCCGCATAAATAGCTCAATTTCAGGTCTCTCAAGTGCGTTCCTTTAAAAACGGCTGTACGGATTTCATATAATCTTGCATATTAACTCACTTTTAAATATCCTTTTGCATGTAATTATTGTTTTCTGGTCAGTAATAAATTTTTTGTAAAAGCTGTTATCTCAAAAACGGCTCTAACGATTTTCTTGAAAATTGTTATATAAATCCATTTCTTTCTCATGTATTACGTGGTTATTAGAGGAAATTTAACAGAAATCCTGCTTAGGCAGGTCATCTTCAGATCTCAGAAATTTGGGTTTCAAAAAATAACTCTAGCATTTTTTTCTCTTATTTTTTTACCTCGCTATATGTAAGCTTCGTTTTATATGTCTAATATGTGTATAAAATTTCTTTTTCTGTGAAAATTTTATGTTTCTACTTCTTTAGGTCATTTTTATGTTTTCTGATTACATTATGTCCAAAAAATGCGTATAATACTCGTAATAGTGAGTAATGGAAGTCGTGTGGTTGTTTCACACCAGATTTTTTTTCTGATGAATTGGGTTTGAGTTTTTGAGTAACTATTGAGATTTCATATGTAATGTGTGATTCTAAAGTAATCCGGTACAATAAACCCCACAATTTATATTGATATTTCCAAAATTGTTGAAGACTTATATTTTTCTAAATTATAGATAATTATTTAGATAATGTATATTTCCTCTATATCCTCTTTTATAATTATAATATTATTCATATTACTATATGTAATTGCTAAAATATTTCTGTAACAGATGATGAATTGATTGAAGATGATTATATTTTATACTATTAAGCAAGCAAGATTTGTTTGTACATATATAAATTATAAAAAGTTAAATTAGGCATCTCACAAAAATTGACGTCATTATCACTTTAAAAATTTTATACACATTGATAAAGTGCTAATACAGTTTATGATGCTAATATATGTTGTTCTAAAATGCTCTTTTTTTTTTAACAACTATATTTTATATTTTTACTGTCAAGTTGTTATTTAAAGAGAAAAACTGCACATGACGTCACATTCGACTGCCTAGCGCTTCTTTTTACTTACTCTAAACTCTATGAACCACAAATTTATTCTATCGGTTTTATTCATAGATCTTCCTGGGCAATTTTTTAATCTTTAGCGTTAAAGTACACCGAACATTTTTCGTCAAGAAGTTCAATTTATCAATAGCCATTTTAATCTAGGCATCGCATCAAAAATACAAATAAATGACAAAATATTACAAAAAGAAAAGAAAAAAATTAAACCGAAATAGTAATAACATAAATGATCTATTTTTATCTAAGTAGATATTTTTACAGGAAAAAAAAAAAAAAAGAAAGAAAGAAAGAAAATGCCGTTTTGTCCGATAAAAATTTTTGCAAAATAGGTTTTCTATTTTTATACAAGAAATTATACGGAAAAAAAAAAAAAAAAAAAAAAATTCTATCGCTATTATGGCTACAAAAGCTCAAGAGCCTTTAAGGGAGAGATATAATAAAGTTTACTTATTTATTTTTTTATATGCCAATCACTACGCTAATTTAACATACAAATAAATGAGCCGCTGTGTGTAACTGCACTTGCACGCTGTCGGGCAAAAATATTTGATTAATTAAATTAATACCTAAATAAATAAATAAAAATATGTTTAATGGGAAATATGTAAAACCATATAAACGTTAGTTGTCTACCGACACACGGAAGCATAGATCTCGAGCTTTTCATGGGACTCTCGATGGAATTATCGCCAACCCCCCTCCCCTCACTAAAAGTTATAAATAGGAGTAAGTTGATTTCTGCTAGTGACTATGTAGTCACAGCGATTCAGAGTTATTCACAGACCTATTCTGAGTGACTGTATTTTAGGGAATGACCTCTAAGCGAATCAAAATTTTTCGTGAGCTAGCGAAGATTTCTTCTCTGGAGTATTTGATGTTATTTGCTTTACTCCTGTGGAACGAGTAACTGTTTTTTGGACTGTTTCAGAACATTCATCGAATAGTGGCTTTTTCTGTACGAGTAACAGTTTAACTGTTTCCAGAATATTCGAAATTAACACTATTATTGTACTGTTTTCGAGAATTTTCTTTTTAATAATATTTTTGTTGTACAGATTCGAGAAGTTAAAAAAATATTGCAAAGTATGCTCCATACTAAAGCCGTGTCAAAAATAATCAACAATTGAAATATATTTATTTAAGCGTTTCAATTATTCAATTAAAATGAAATCATTTAAATATAGTGACCAGTGAATCAGGCAAACCTGCTGGTACATAATTATCACGGTAACTGTATTATTATAAAAATGAAAACTAGTATGAAAATTGCTGTACAATTATTAATTTAAAGTAACAGAAGGGGGCCCCAAAATACGTTCCTACGGCCCTGCCGCCATTTGTACGTCAAGTTCGTCATAACTAAATTTAAGATTACTATATAAATAGTTAAATATAATAGTCTTATATGGTAGTCCGTCATTCCTAAACCTAGGATAACTATATAATAGTCTTATATAGTCTCATATGATAGTCATATAGACGATAGAGTAGTTTTAGGTTAAGCAATGACGGACTTAACGGACAAATGGCGGCGAATGATTCAGCCTGTTATATAGTAGTCTTAGTTACCGACTGTAGCACTAGTATACGACGTAAAGGTAAAACCCTTCCTAACGGCTGATTTTAGAACTTTTTTTCGGCATCAAAAATTTTTGCTCGATAATATGGGGTTGATAGATCTATTCATCTATATATATTACTATATCTATGGTAGTAAGTGTACTTTTTTTAGACAGGAATTATTGCAAGTGCTTGGATACTTTTGCTGCCGACTTAAAATGAAGTGTTGAAGAAATCCTTATTTTACAGTCGGCAGCAAAAGTATCCGAGCACTAGCAATAATCCCTGTCTAAAAAAAAAAAAAAGTACACTTAATACTGCTTTTCTAAATAAATCCTTATCAAGTCATGTTCTTAGTTAGTCTAAGAACATGATTCGACAATATTTACTCAATAAAATAGTTTTAAGTGTACTTTTTTGACATCGGAATTATTGGCTAGAGCTCGGATACTTTTTCTGCTGACTGTAGGATTCTAAAAGGAATCAACTGAATGGCGGATTTCATTTATATCGAATAATAATCGAAAAGTAACCGAATCTTCGATAGCCTTGTTTTCTATTTATATTCGAATTCGAATCTACACGTGTGTTTATGTGTTTATTATTTGTTGTTTTGATGGAGTTTCCATAGGCTAATAATCAATTTATTGTATATGTATGGGAATTTCCTTCTATATCCATGTTTCTGTTGTAGAATAATTTTTCTTTTTTAATAAGATCTATTGAAAAATTTGTTGACATCATGAAAATCTCGAATAACAGTAATCTGCCAGAATTTGACAAAGAAGAAGTAAAGAAAAGCTTAGTTGCTGAGAATGATTTTCTAATTAAATTAGTTAATACTATACCGGCAAATATGTATTTTGATAGTGAAATTTCAGAAAAAATTACTGCTGAAAAACACTCAACGATGGATAAAGTTGTAGAAGGTGATTTTAATATGATTTTAATATTATTCTTATATGATTTAAATATTCTTCTACATCGCATTTACTCAATTGGTAGAAGATATTGTGGTAATACTTAACAGTCCTGTATTATTGCTTTGATTTGATACTTAAATCTTACAAGATTCATACTCATCAGGGAAAACCTAGAATACTCAGGAAATTTGGATTTTGGTAAAAAAAAAAAAAAAAATCAGGAAAAATTGATTATAAAACCAGGAAAAAAAGAATATTTCCTTCATCTCATAATATACACTCTATAAAAAAAAAAAAAAAGACGCACGAAGAAGAAGTGGGGACAAAAATTGGTAGATGTGATGTACTACATGTGGAGAAAAACAATTGATTAGTTTCCGAAAATTTGAATGATTTAATCAAGAGAAAGGGCCTCACAAAGTAAACAAGTCAATAACGTGTTGGTCCACTTCTGGCCCTTATGTACGCAGTTATTCGGCTTGGTATTAATTGATAGAGTTGGCAGATGTGCTCCTGTGAAGTATCGTGCCAAATTCTGTCCAATTGTTGCGTTAGATTGGTAAAATCCCGAGCTGGTTGTAGGACCCTTTTTATGATGCTCCAAACGTCCTCAGTGGAAGAGAGATCCGGGGACTGAGCTCAACCCCACTGAGCCACCTATTAAGGGTATTTGAAGTCACTGAAGTACCAGTTGCATGTAGGATAGACGATAATGATGAATTGGTGCTTGATTCCATCAAAACCTGTATGTATGGTCAACTTGTGTCCAGTTTGCATTACTCCTTCTTGGTGCGTCACTTTTTTTGTTATAGAGTATATTTTTCTAGTTTAGCTTCATATCGATATTCAAATAATTAAGTATTGTGAAAACACACATGTAAACAATGATTTCTTAGTGCTGATTTTAGAATAAAAGAACCGGGTGGGTGGGGGGGGGGAAGGATTCAGCAAAAAGAGCAACCTGTTTTCAAAAAGGGCATAATTTGCAGTCTTCTATGTTAGAATTTTTGTACGTGACAAAATATATATATATATATATACTAATTTTACATGTATATATGTATACTATATGCATTTGTTCTTTCAGGAATGCTGTAAAACTATTGCTAGAAGGTTACATGTCAGGAAGAAAAGTGTCTGAAGGCACCTGAACATTTAAAGCGTTAGAAAAGAACACTTGGTATGAAAATGTTTTTAAAGGGGTTGCTGGGTACTGAAATAGGTTGTAAATGAGCTGCCGGGTGCTGAAATAGGTTGTAAATTAGCCGCCGGGTGCTGAAATAGGTTGTAAATTAGCCGCCGGGTGCTAAATTGTGTTTTAAAGGGCCACTGGATGAAGCTCCCAGCCAAATTAGCCTAAGGTTAGCATTTTTTCTATGTGAATTTCTATCATGATCGGCAATAACAAAACATTATACAGTGGAAGATGAAATATTTTCTCCTCTTTAGAGGAGTGTTTCTTGTAATATGTTGCTAATATTTTCTTGAAAATTGTCTGGAAAACTCAAGGAATTTTTCCCCCATATTTGTGTATGAACCCTGTGTTAATATTGAACTGAAATGGTAATTTGTGCAGGAGTAAAGCTTTTCACGTGCTATCCATGAATTTATCATCTATGAAATTTTTGCTGTTTTGGGATTTCATGTTAAATTATTTTGTTTTTATAGAAAATTCTCATTTTGAATATTTAATTTGCTTTTAATGTATTAAAAAAAAATGCTTAAAATATCATTTTTATAGGTATAAATAAAATATATAATTAATAAATATTCCTTTGCCATCTATTCTCTAATACAAATAGTAGTTTTCGAGGTTTTTGCATGTAATGTAACACTTTTGTTCATGTGGTATTTTTATTTTGGAATAGAGGTGGTTGCTAAAAAAATTTTTAATCTTTAAATTTTACTTGTACTGGTAATTTTTATATCAGTTGTAATTTCATTAAATTTTTATTTTATTTAAAACTTTTATTAGTATGCTGTGTTATTTGACATTTCCAGAAGTATCTAATTTAGGAGTACTTCTTGGCGAAGGTTTCAAGCTTCTGCCTAGATGGTGATGTTTCCCTTCATGCTCCAATTTGAAATAATTGATTATCTATGTAATAGAATAGGGTGCATTTCCCGAGAACAAAATTAAGACAAAATGCAATTAAAAAATTATACTTCAAGTATCACGAAATTCAATAAATATCTGAGGTGGAGGTTGTGTGGGTTTTATGTCACACTAGGCAAGTCTATATTAGACTACCACGCTTTAAAATGTAAAATACAGGGGGGGGGGGGGGGAAGCTAAAAACCCATAGAAACATTGAAAAGTAGAGTCAAAATTCCATAGAAAAAAAGCATGGGACGAAAACAAAAAAACTCACAATGTCAAGTGTGAAAAAAAAAAAGGCTTACACCGGAAGGAATAAAAGGACAAAATTGACTAGAAAAAGACATTGAGGAGTGGGAGGGAGAGTTGGGGTATTAGACCTATCGTCGAGGGTTAATATGACTTGCCTAGTATGTCTACACTATTGGTGATCGGCAGTCTAAATTTACCAGAAATAAACAATTCATTATTCAATCCAAAACAATGTATTATAAACTAATCAAATCATTATAAAATACAGTTTTTAATGAAAAAACACATTTAAAAATTAGGGTCTAGTTATGAATGAGCAACGGCCTTGGTGCAATTTTAAATTTCTTCAACGATGCCAGCAGGTTGTCGTTTTGTTTTTCTTATATCCAATTTGGCAAGATCACCACATTTGGTGCACTTATTGCCCATTTGGGGACTGCTGCTCATTCTTAAATCAATCTAAAAATTACAAAATTATAACCAATCACAAATAAAAAATTAATAAAATATATAATCACAACAAATAAAAATAAAAATTGAATTTCAGCAGTCATTATTACACAGATAAAAAAAAAATCCCTATATACCCCAATTTTGCAATGCAGGAAATTTCGTATTGTAGCAATCATCATTATTATGCATTTAAAAAAAAAAAGATTGGGTACAGTAATCGCATGATGGTGTTTTTGAAAAGCACTGGTTTAAAGCTTTTTAGAAACATTTAACACACATAAAAGTAAGCGATTTTTTATCCCATTGCATAAAAAATGAAAAATACAAAAACAAATTATCTATGATGCATAATAAACAACATTTAAAAAATATTATTTACGTACCTTGCTTTTATCCTTTTTCATTCTTTAAAATCATATTTTTATTCCATTTAAGAAGCAGACTTGTATAAAATAAAAAAAATTCCACGCACATGACCTAAAAGCTAAAAATTTTCTGCAACCTAGGAAAAGCTGGGAAAAAGTGCCAATCGGCGCTGCACTCAATCAGAATTGTAAACATCTCAAAAAGTTGTTTGTGTTATACTTTTTACGTCGAAACGGTTGCTGCAATGTTTGGAGATTGGAAATAGTAAGCTTCCTAAACAATGTACATCGGTCAAATTTATAGAAAACAAGAAAAATAAAAAATTAATTTTGCGAGTTACCCTCGGGCTCTGATTATCTATAAGTTGCTGTGTAACTGTTATATTAACTGATCTTGCAATAAATAATAGCTTGTTCTTGTGGAATGTTTATGGATTATAATTTGAAATTTTAAAATGTTTCCAATTTAATTGCATAAAGGTGTTACAGCAAGTTAATTAACTTAATTACCGGCCTAAATGGCTTTACACCGTATGATGTTGCACTATCAATGATTTAAGTATCAAAAATCAGAGTATTTAACATGCTCTCCATGAACATCAATAACAAATATAAACTAAATGATGATTGTAAATTTATACAGCAAACAAAAGATGATGAATAATGATATAAAATGGATTAAAAATGATGATGTATAAAAAATTAACACAAATTAAATACAATTGATCAAAAATAAGAATAGAAAATATATTATTTCAGCAATCGCTATAGATATAGAAGGCTTCGTTTGCTGTTTGTTTATCACAAATCATGTGACCTTTGACGTCAGGTGGGAAGAGCCCATTGCCCATTGTGCGGCACTAGTGCAACATAAAGTCCAACTAACCAGCCATAATAGTACACCATACACAATGATAAACAAATGACGTAATGGAATAAACAAATGACCTAATCTAAAAGTAAAAATGAAGAAAAGCTTCACTTGTAGTGTGCAAACGTTTGTAAACTAGCGCACTCGGAGAAACATGCAGTATGCCAAACAGAGAAGGACTTTTAAACTGGATTCTATCCAAATTTTGCTTTTTAAATTAAAAGTATTTATTGATTATCTAAATAAAATATGTTCATGAAATAATATATTTTTTTTTTAAATTATGTATGTTTTTTTTATGTTATTATTCGATCAGTGTTAACATATAAATGATTTTAGATATGTCTTCCAGTTGCTTTATTTTTTAAACTTTTATGAATGTTGAAAATCATCTACTTTAAAATTAGGTGTAAAAAATCACCTTTTTTATAAACATATGTGCATTCCTTTTTATTAATAAATTCTGTTGGCTGTTTTTTAATATTCAAGCAATTTTTATGTCTTTATGTTGGATTTTCCTTAAGTTTAAAAAGAATGAAAATGGCTATTGCAGTTGCAAAAGGAAAGATCTTTATGAAAAACATCTAAGCTACTTTGGTATTTTAAAGTTTTTTTTTTTTTTCTCTTTTTTTCAATCTTCTCAATTGAGAATTTAAAATCATAAAATGTTAAAGCCTCTTTTTGTTTATAAATTCAATACACTGTCAAAGTATGACATCACTGGCCTGATATAATGTCTGCTCGGTACAAATGAGCTCTACAGCTAATACTAAATTCTCATAGAAAATAGCTCTGCTTATATCGAGCAGGTGAAATTTGAGGCCACTAATGCCGTCACTTTGATAGCGTGTGTTTTATCAGTCTGTCCATCTCATTAAATTTAAAATCATTTGATTATTATTAGATTATGTATTCATATTCAGTATTTTGTTTTACTCTATTCATAACTGTGAAATATTTTTTCAATTCTTAGAAGTCAGCAAATTGTGGTTTTTACAATTAGGTGCCATTAGGAAGTTACCATAATTATTGTATTTTTTTTTTTTTCTCTAGATAACTAGATAGTTGTTTTTAAATAAACAATAAAATTTATTATTAATTTTTAGTCCTAATGAAATAGCAGAGATAAATTTATAATGTAAATAACAAGTAATAGATTGTTCTATATTTGCATCCAATGAGTGTTAGGGAATACGTATTCTAACTTTTGTGTCATTATTGATATTTCAAAATCTATACTCTAAAAAAGTTTTTTTTTTTTTTTTTTTTTTATAAATTTATTCATCAACCACGAAAGTTCATTTCAGAAAATTTTGGAGTGGAAGGCTGATTTTTTTATACCAACTATGTGAAAAATACCAGAGCCGGGAATTTTCTGAAATGAAAGTTATTTATTTCAATGAAAACAATTACTGAATTGTTATATAGCAACGAAAAGTACTATTATACAGTGATGCTGCTAGTCTTTCAAAATCCTGGGTCCCTGGGACACATGAGTTTAAAAAATCTGGGTCCTTTTTTCAAAAAATGGGTCTCCAAATAAACAAATTTATATATTACAGATATGAATTAAAATTTATCTTTTTGTAAATGAAAAACGGTTTTTTATGAATTTTTAACCAGCTCTATTTAAGATTGTCTTAAAATAATATGTAGGAGGTGCTGTTAAGAAACAGCTGAAAACATTTTGCTCAATGTGCTCTGGAACCAGAAAAAAAAAAGAAAAAAGAGAGAGAGAGAGAAAATATAGAATAATAGCTAATTATTATTATTATTTTAAACTAGAAACATTTTTAAAAATCCCTCAAAATTATTAGCATTAAAAAAACAAAATGAGAAAAAAGTTTTTTTTTTTTTTTTTTAAAGAAATGAGGAGCTTTTGGATAAGCAGATTGATTACAAAATTTTTTTACACATTCCACTTCAAATACACTATCCGGCAATCATAGAACAGACCTGATTCCAGTTATCGGAATTTTCTGGACATCGGGCCCCTGTCGAAAATGGAAATATCATGTCTACAAAAGCTACCCCAAGTCCCCCAACCTCCTTTAACCACAAAATAATTTACCAATAAACTGTACTGATAACAAATAATATATTAGAGAAAAAAATATAAGAAGTGTACTTACTTATCTGTCAACGAAATTACTATAATAATAATAATAACATTCTGACATTAGTAAAAATATTTTATTTTTTGCTTGGCACAGCAAACATGCGTTTCAGAACTTTGTGTTTGTTTTCACGCTGGCTACTTGTGTGTATTGATCATACTGGATTGGTATATAGTATTAGAATTGGATTTTTAAGAATACTAAGTATAAACAGCTACAATATATCTTTTGCAATTATGTTTATCAAAAGATATTATTAATATATGTTTTTTAAAACCAAACATATGTTTTTCAGCATTGAAAAGAAAATCTAACAACTTTGAGTTATCAGCGAAAGGCAAACATAAAAGAGCTCGTTTAGATCCATTCAAACAGAAAAATGTTTCGCAAGTACATGATGAACTTAATAAAAAGAAGAAAAGGAAGAAAAAGATGAAAATAGGTAATTTTCTTTTTCTTTGTGTAACATTTAAATGAAAGTTATTACCGTTGTTATTTTTAAATATTGAATGTATATTGTCTATGTTAACCGAAAAAAAATTTCCCCACTTTTTTTTTCCAATACAAACCAAAATTGTGAAAAAACTCAAAAAAGCAGAAAAAATACTTTAAAAAGAAAAAAGTATAGAAAAACAGAAAGATCAGCAGACACCAGCCAAAACGTGCATAAAAAAGTAGTTCAGTCAAAGATGTTGAGGAGTGTAAAAGTGAGGTTGGCAAGGGCAAGTAGGAATTGTTGGGACGGGTTTCTGGCTTCTCATACCATCTATTATGTGGCATGCATATTCTTCCAGTAGCAGAAACAGTGCAGCTGCAGTTAGTTTAATGCTCTGTAGATTAAGTTAACAATTAAAAAAGAAAGGCTAAGTTTAAAAATACTTAAATATAATTTGCATTATGTGTCTCGATCACTGTACTTGTTGCATATTCTTAATTTTCTTTCTTTTTCAGCTATAAATTTTACATAATTTATTAATTGCTATACTTCTTTTCTGATATCTGACTTGATAAGGCATTTCTGGATCACAAGTAAATTTTCTTTTGCTGCAGATCGATACTGAAATTTCTGCTACTGGGCATATCCTTGAGCTCAATTTAGATCTGTTCAAAATGAAAGATTGTTTTCATATGAAGCAGTAGATGTACATTAAAATGCAATTGTTACTCACAGAAAATGGAAAAGATACTTGATGCATCCCAATTTGTTTTTATTGAAATTTAAATATAAATGATTTTTTATTTATACAATTGAACCTCGTTAACGTGAATATCAAGGGGGATAAAAGATTTGTTCATGTTATCAGTAGTTCATGCTATCAGTAACTAATCTTCATATAACTCAACTAATCTTCATTTTGGCGGGGACTGTGGAAACAGTTCATGTTAAAAGTAATCCACGTTAACAAGGTTCGACTGTATTTGAAAGATAATTATTGACAACTATTGCTGATAATTTGTTTTCTTTATTTATTCTCTTAATTAAATTATGATATTTCTTAAAAATATTCATGTCATAAATTTGGTTTTGAGAATCAAGTATAGTGAAGAAAACTATCTTATATGAATTTTGATTATAAAAAAACCCTATATTACTTAAATTAGTTACTATTAATTTAGGTTAAAAATTAATGTCATGAAAATTACATGACTTTGATTTGTTTATATGTTGCATATTCTCTGATTGATAAATAAAAAAATTCTGTACTTTAGTTCTGCATTATTATTTAAGAAAAAAATTAATATAGTAAACTTTTGATTGTCTGCAATCTTCCTTTTTTTATGATAATAAGTTACAATATATTACAGTCAACTCACGATATAACAAAACGATCCTGAGTTATAATGAGTTTTAGTAAAGTTCCACTTGACTTTCATTTAAGATAATGTTATTTCACATTTCATATAACAACCAGGAAAAGGCCAAAAACCTTTTAAAATGCAGTCCAAAAGGCATAAGCTGTTTAACAAGAAGTTTCCAAAGAAACCATGAGAAACAGTTTTAATGGAACAAAGTTTTTTAAATCCAATGTGTATGAAGAAAATTGATTGGGTGTTCCTTGTAAAGATGTTGATAGTGGAAATAGCATCATAAATGGCAGGGGTCTGTTCAGAGGCAAACCTGGGTCTGTTAAAGGACCCTTCACAAGATTTTATATCTTAAAAAAGGACACTTCACAAAATTATTTATTCCAAAACAGGACCATTCACAAAACTTTTATTATAAAACAGGGCAAATCACAAAATTTTTTATCCTAAAAAAGAACTCTTCATAAAATTTTTCTCCTTTATATCTCTCATTTTCAAAATTAATCTTCAGTGAAAAGAAGACTGCCTGAATAATCAGACGTTTTCGTTGTATTTCTCCCGAAAAGCTGATATTCAATTTCTAATTTATAAAGGACTTCTTTGCATATGTGTGAGTTTAGTTCTATAAAACTGAACTGTCATTGTCAAAAATGAAACCTTAATTGTAATTTTATTTTGCAAACTTACATTTTTCACACTTTCACAAAAAGAGGACCCTAGCCGAAAAGTTTGGAAGAAATTTAGATTCCCAAAATTACGTTTAGAAATTTTCACAAAAACAGGACCCTGTGTGAAAAGTCTGGACAGACCCCTGAAGGGGTTATTAACTGTAGGGAATAATGAAGACATCAATGATACTCCAAAAATTAATAAACGTGCAAGCCAAAAGAAGTTACTGAAGCATGTAACAAATTTCGAGATAATGTTTAATAGGTTTAAGCGCAATAGATTTTGGTAAGGTCCTAGGCCTGGAAGAATGCTCTGTGTGGCAGTCATTCTAAGGGATCCTAGCCCACATTTATGCAAGTTTTTTTTTTTCTTGGGGGGGGGGGGGTAGGGGGGTGAGGAGAAATCATGGCAAAACTCCAAATGGTTAGGTTGACAATTGCGACATGGGATTGAACCCGGTACATCAATGTCTACATGAGAACAGAACCTCTTGACTACTAGTGAAGGCCAAACTTGAAGATGATGATTTTGAAGAAATGGAAGTGAGTAATTTGAAGTCATCAAAAAAATTCATTTTTTCAGTGTTAAAAATTGCGTTAAAGTTTTTTCACAGAAAGTTAGTTATCAAATAATTGTGCATAAAATTAAATTTATAGGAATGTGACCTTTGTATATTACACACTCTGTTTATATTCCTCCTTTTCTTTTATATTAAATAAATTCTATTCAAGTAAAGTTATTCTTTCATTTAAGGTAACTTTGGAACCATTTGTACTTCATATTACACAATTAATTCAAGTTGTCTTCTATAATTATTTATTTTCGTTTTCATCAAATTTAAGAGAATTATACTGTTTCTTTCTCATTAGTTAATATTTTTAATGGATTTGAATTTCAAATGTTTATTTCACTTAGAAATGCTAATATAATTTATAAGAAGCAAACAAAAGAAAGCAAACCATTTGTGGGAAAACATTCCTATATAAATTCTATTTTATACATTTTTTAAATTAATGGTACTTTTAAAGTACTGTCCGTGTAGATAAAAGATTAAATAAGATTAGGAAAAACTGTAACTTACAAATAAAGCATATTTGGTACTAATTTTATTTTTTCTCATTATTCTATTATATTAAAAAAAGCAATATGTAAATTTCAATATTGTTTTCCCCTTAAATCTGTAATTTTCTGACAAATATATCCACAAAAACATTACCTGCAAAGGGCTAAGGTGGCATGGAGAAAGGGAGGGAGATGTGCTGAGGCTAACTTATTGGTTTGTTTCAACAGTTAAAAATGAAAATTATTTTATTTCAATGTATTGGGGGGGGGGGCGTTCATTTCCCCATCCCCTTCCTTGCTATACCTTTAATTATGTTAAAGATACCATTGTTATAAAATATATATATAATAAATATTGTAGTACATATAAACATTGCTTTGAGGTTTCTATATGAACATATATACAAGGTGATTTGCTACTAGTGCAACAAATTTACAGGAGACACAGAGGGCACAAAGACGATTCGGAATCACATAACAATGCAGGGTCAGAAATGCAATCCTAACTCATTAGGGGTTGGAGTTATTAGAGGGTATAATTAGTTGGGAATTCATAACTCATTTTAAATTTTTGGCCTTTAAATGTCATTTCACTATCACTATGTATTCATAACTGTTGACGATACTTTATGAGTGGACTGTATATCATCTTAATAATTACTATTCTGAAGCTATTACTTCACAAACATTTAATTAAACTATTATACATATCGTATGTACATATTTACAGTTATTAGAGGACGTATTATTAACGTATTCAAATATGTTGACACCATAGTCAACGCAAACTATAAAAAAGGTGAACCATATCACCGAACAAGATAAACAAGAGAGATGTTACTCTTATAACGAAAAACAATACAACTACTCCGCTAAAACGGGAATGCAAGTGAACAAGAGATGCGCGCCAAGGTTGCGCATATAGCCAAACTAAGGTGAGCGGCAACATACCGGCCCACCTTGAAACATTGTTTCAAAATTACAGTTCTAATATGTAATAGCATAATTATAATTAATTATACGAAAATATTATATATGCAATTTAAATAATAAAACTTATACAAGAGAAATATTAATAACATTGTAAACAATAAAATAATACAAATGAAATACAATAAACAAATTAAATTTAACTATATACATTATTCATTTTCAAACAATTTTTTTTTTTTTTTTTACTTTTCCAAAGGCAAAAGAGCAATTTTGGAAATAGGTCGTTTATATGTCCCATTTCTTGTTTTAACCGAAACTACGCGTATTTTGTTATCCTTTCCTGGAATAATTTCTACTATTCTACCCAAAATCCAACTACATATGGGCAAGTTTTCTTCCTTTTATAATACCATATCCCCATTTTTAATGTTATTTGTTTCAAATTTCCATTTGTTTCTTTGTTCTAACGTATTTAAATAATGACATTGCCATTTTTTCCATATCCCTTGAACTATTTTAGTTAATTTTTGCCAGGTATCTAATCGATTATCTGAAATGCCAGAGAACTCGGGTTCGATCACCGCTGTGATGGGTCGACCAACTAAAAAATGGCCGGGAGTCAAGACGTCTAAATCTTCGATATCGTTTGAAAGGGGGGTAAGGGGTCGAGAATTGAGGATTCCCTCAATTTGACAAACAACGGTTAAGAATTCCTCATATGTTAATTTAGCGTTTCCTATTGCGCGTTTCAAATGATACTTAAACGATTTTACGCCTGCCTCCCATAGCCCTCCAAAATTTGGGGCACGGGGTGGCAGAAATTTCCAATTAATATTCTCTGAATTTAAAAAATTAGTAAGGTTTTCATCAGGCTGAGTAGCTAATCTATGTAACTTTTTTAATTCATTATTTGCACTAACAAAATTTGTTGCATTATCACTGAATAATGTTTGGGCTTTGCCTCGTCTAGCAAAAAATCTTTTTAAAGTTGCGATAAAAGCTTCGGATGTTAAATCCCTAACTACCTCTAGATGCACGGCTTTAGTAGGCATGCAAATAAAAATACAAACAAAAATTTTGTTATAGATTCCTTTTCTTTGACCCCGATATTTAATTAAAAAAGGGCCACAGAAATCTATACCGGTACAATAAAATGGATGAGTCACATTTACTCGTTCCTTTGGCAAATTTCCCATAAGTTGATTGACCGTTAAAGGTTTAATTTTGTAACACGTTACGCAGTTACGAAATATTTTCCGAGCTAAAGATCTCCCACTAACTATCCAATATTTTTTTCTAACGTGGTATAACAAGGCTTGAGGTCCTACATGAAAGAATTTTTTATGGAAATGTTCCATAATCATGGAAGATAATTTATGGTCGTGGGGCAACAAAAGGGGATGTTTACTATCAAAATTTAAATTAGCATTTTCCAGCCTTCCACCCACTCTTAGGAGTCCCTGAGAATCTAAAATTGGATTAAAACAATTTAATTTACCTGATACGGGCTTCTTTTTCTCTAAGCAGATCAATTCTGCGGCAAACTGTGTATACTGTACCTGTCTAATTAAATGCACTTCTGTGTCGTTTAATTCGGTGCTTCGGAGTGGTCCAGTTACTCTATTTACCTTTGCTCTTGTATTCCTAATAAATCTAAAAATAAAACTACATATTCTAATTAATTTACAAAAATTATTTGTTAATGAAAACAAATGATTATAAAAGTTCTGGGAGGAATCCGTATATTGAATTAATCCACACAACACTGCAGGGTTAGCGTCACCCTGGTGATTATTTTTCAATTCACTCATCACAATACTATTATCACTGGGGGACAGATAGTCAGAGTCATTGTTTATGATACTACTGGATTTACTTAGAAAGTCTGGTCCCTGCCACCACAACTGATTATCCATTAAATCGGTGGTAGTTAGACCTCGTGAAATTAAGTCTGCTGGATTTTCCGCAGAGGACACATGGTTCCATGTGAAGTTTTTAGACAGTTCTTGAATTTTGGCAACCCTGTTGCCAACAAATGTTTTCAATTTCCAAGGCTCGGTTTGGATCCAGGCAAGAGCTATTTGAGAGTCTGTATAGAGATAAATATTATTGATTTGTAATCTCAAAGATTTCAAAATTTTCACAATTAATTTGGATAACAAAAGACAACCAGATAACTCGAGTCGAGGGATAGAAACAGTTTTTAGAGGTGCAACTTGAGATTTGCTGCTAACCAAATTGGAGACAATTTCAGAATTATGAATAGACTGAATATACACGGCTGCTCCAAAAGCTAATTACGATGCGTCGGCGAATCCGTGTAAGTTTATTTGTTGTGCTTCAGGAATTAAAACATAGCGATTTATTCTAAGTTGTTTAAGAGCTTTTAACGAAGTGGCGAATTCTAGCCAATTTTGAGCAATAGGGCTTGGAATAGGGTCATTCCAGTCCAATTTTAATTTCCATAGTTCCTGCATAAACAACTTGGCTTTGACAATAACAGGACCGATGAGACCCAATGGGTCGAAAATACGAGCAATGTCTGATAAAATGCTTCTCTTTGTCATAGACTTTAACTGACACAAATTTATTTTAAATGTGAAAGCATCTAAATTGGGTTTCCAGGCAACCCCTAGGGCTTTGGTTTCCTTATCAGAGAATGTGTACTCAGGGTATGTCTCTTTAGAAAAGTCAAGTAAGGAAATATGATTTGCATTCCATTTATGTAAATTCATTCCAACGCTTTCTAACAAGTGTATAAGTTGTTTTTGAAGCTCCCTAGTAGATTCTAACGATTCTTCCCCACTTATTATATCGTCCATATACGAATCATGTAGCAAAATATCGGATGCCTTCGGATATTTCTCGGCTTCTTCAAGGGCTAATTGCTTCAACGTTCTAATGGCTAAAAAAGGGGCACAAGCGGTACCGTATGTTACGGTATTAAGTTCATAGGTTTCAATTTCTGAGTTCACATTATCTTTCCATAAAATTCTTAATAATTTTCTCTGATCTGCGGTAATCATTATTTGGCGATACATTTTTTCAATATCGGCCAAAAACACAAATCGGTGTTGTCGAAAGCGTAACATGATTTCATACAAATCTTCATTAACGACACCTTTATAAATTATGTCGTTTAATGATATTCCACTAGTTGTCGGACTCGAAGCATTAAATACAACGCGAAGCTTCGTAGTAGATTTTTCGGGCCTATAAACGCCATGATGCGGTAGATAATAACAGCCAGAATCATTTAAATTATCAACAATTTTTGTCATATGATTTAAATTTGTGTATTCTTTAATAAAATCACAATAAAGATTTTGCATGGTTGGATTCTTTTCTAAACGATTCCATAACTGCTTGAGCCGTTTATCTGCGATAGATTTAGACTCCCCAAGGACACTAGCATCTTCCTTCAAAGGCATGGCTACCATAAATCTTCCCGATTTATCTCTCCGATAAGTTTCTAAAAAATGTTTCTCACACAATTGTTCTTCCTGACTAATTGGCCGTAAGTCAATTTCAGGAGCTTCTATTTTCCAGAATTTTTGAATGGTTTCATTAAGATAATCATTGCATGCAGTAAAACCGCAAAAAGTATTTTCAGATACATTGCGGTCTATGGTTCCCGCAGCAATATGCCCAAAAACGCTATTCTGAAAGGTGAATTGTCCTATTTTAAATTTATCTGCTTTTAATATTTCATAGAAAAATTCAGCACCAACTAAAGCATTCATTTTAGATTTTTTCCAAAATTCACTATCAGCTAATTCAAGGTCATGTGGTAGATTTAAACTTCTTATGTTTATATTGTGTGAAGGAATGAATTCTGTTATTTTAGGTGTAATTAAAAATTCAATTGGTTCACTAAATGAATCATCTTTATTGGAAATAATGGTACGTACTGAAGATTTCACATTTGTCATCTTACCATTAATTCCTGAAATATGAATATCGCATTTCCTTTTTTGCAAATTCAATAAATGAGCGAGTTCTCTGTCTAACAGGTTACATTGACTACCATTATCAAGAATTACACGAACCGGAATCTTTTTTTTATTGCTACTTTCCAAATAAACTATAGCAGTTGACAGCAATATATGTTTTTTACTTTTTAAGATTGGATCATTAATCTCGTTATATAACGTCATCGAAACCTCTTTTTTTTCCTTCTGCAATTGAGAATATGAATCATCATCCGAAGGAGACAGGTGCCGTATGTCTGCATCTGTCTGGTTATTTGGATTTTCTGTTTGCGGTTTAGATGGAAAATTATTACTTTTTGTTTCCGGCAGAAAACGATGTAGGAGTGGATTGTGTCTTTTAGAACACATATAACAGGATTGCTTACTCTTACAATTCGATACCTGATGCTTCGATTTCAAACAATTAATGCATAACAAATATTTTTTGACTGTTAGGAATCTGTCGTGTTCATTTAATTTTAAGAATTCACAACATTTAGATAAAGAATGATTTCTTTTACAAAGGGGACAGTTTTGATCGTTAAAAGAATCATTTTTAGAAAAGAAAGTTTTTATTCTAGTACTCTTTTCCGCATTCATTAATTTCGGTTTCGTATTCGAAACACATAGTAAGTTTTCTAACACCAAGCATCTTTTTTGTAAAAAGTTAATGAAATCGCACCATGTTGGCAATTCTGTAGAACTTAAAGATAATTCAAATTGTTTTTTAGTTTCTTTATCGATCTGTTTAAGAACTAAATTTATAAATAAGGCCTCCGTAAAAGGATTCATTTCCAATCCTATACTTTTGAGTGCTCGAATATTTTTTTGACAACTATCTGTAATTGTTCTCAAATTTTTAACTACATCTTGAGACAGATTCTCTACGTTTAATATCTCATTTAAATGAGAATTAACAATCATTCTTTTATTTTGAAATCTGTCTTCTAGTGCTTTAAAAAGCGAAATATATGAATCGTCTTCGGTAATTACATCTAGTGCTCTTCCACAAAGTGTAGATTTTAGATAATATAATTTTTGATTATCTGAAAGTTTATCATTCTGATCAATTAAGGTTATAAATTGATCTTTAAAACTATACCATTCATTATATTGTCCATTAAATTTGGGTAAAGGAATTTCAGGTAAACGAAAATTGATAATAGGATTATTTACTTTTGATTCATTTGAAATAATTTCGTTTTCATTTTTACTAATGTTATTAGAGAGTAAGAATTTTCGAAGCCTTACCTCTAATTTTTCTGTCTCTTCTTCCAATTCTGCGAAGGCGTTCAATTGAACTTCCAGTTCCGATTCATCAGCTATTTCGTAATAATGGATTTTCAAATTATCCAGTTTTGTTACTATTTTTTGAAGATTATCCTTCTTTATTTCTAAAGTTATAATGTCTTTATCCTCGTCACTAACAGTCTCTAAATATGTCACTATCTTAGTCAATTGACCTTTCAAGGTTCCACGTTGTCGATTTAGGATAACTAATTTATTTTTATCCATAATTAATTTTCATCAATGAGCACCACCACTTTTCATTATATTACGATTGATCTTCCTCCGGATCTACTAGACCAAATGTTGACGATACTTTATGAGTGGACTGTATATCATTTTAATAATTACTATTCTGAAGCTATTACTTCACAAACATTTAATTAAACTATTATACATATCGTATGTACATATTTACAGTTATTAGAGGACGTATTATTAACGTATTCAAATATGTTGACACCATAGTCAACGCAAACTATAAAAAAGGTGAACCATATCGCCGAACAAGATAAACAAGAGAGATGTTACTCTTATAACGAAAAACAATACAACTACTCCGCTAAAGCGGGAATGCAAGTGAACAAGAGATGCGCGCCAAGGTTGTGCATATAGCCAAACTAAGGTGAGCGGCAACAATAACTTTTATCCTAACACCTCCGCGAGTGGCTGTTGACAGTTTTCAGTGACAGCCCTTAATACCCTCTGTCTTGGACACTTGTTGCCCGAGACACTGAAGCGCTCAACATCACTCCAAGAGCGATGAGCGGGGACTGTTCCCTGTTCAGCCCTTAATATCTTAACTCGTGTGTAAAAAAAATCCACGGCATTTGACCATGCCCTTTGTTTCTTGTTTTCTTGATATTTTAGAGACCTAGAAACAGGGTTGGGTTTCACCAAAAATAAATTCAAAAACTGGCATACAGACAATAGCAAGAAATTAAAACTTCTTCACACACCATAAATTTTAAATCAGCACAACCGGTTTCGAAAGGACGTAGCCTTTCTTCATCAGGTGCAAACACGTGCAACTGCCTTAAGAGTGCCAAAATTATCTTTCATGCCAAGCGCGTTTCCGAACTGGATTTTTTGGAAAATTTAGCTATTTACCTTAATCGTGATAAAATTGTTAATGAAAAATCTGATTCCACTTTGCTGTCTACAGCCTGGAAAAATTTGTTTAATTCAATTAAATAAAATAATTCTAATAATTAATGGATAAATTTTATTAAATTTACTTATTAGTTTAATATTATTGAAATTTAAAAAATAAAAATAAATAAATAAATAAATAATAATAATTGTTTACTCCTTTCCTCCCTCCTCTTTTTGTGGTGTGTGTGTACTTGTGTTCCTCTCTGATTGGTCCTGCCCTGCATGTTGCTTCCTATTGGTTGTTTGTGTTGCTCCTCCCCCTCTGGATTTTGTCCTGCTTTCAGTCTTGCTTTTGCCTCCAAGGCAGTTGCACGTGTTTGCACCTGATGAAGAAAGGCTACGTCCTTTCGAAACCGGTTGTGCTGATTTAAAATTTATGGTGTGTGAAGAAGTTTTAATTTCTTGCTAGGGTTGGGTTTCTTCCAGGACAGTGGAAGAAAGTGGAAAAAACCGGAAGAAACCAACAAATAGACAAAACAGATGTTTAAAATTAAAACACATTAACTATGTAAACTAAACTCAAAGCATAATATAGTGTGAAATCGAAACTGTAATCCAATTAATATTAAAAATGTTATTTTAAGAAAAATAAGTTATTACTTGATAACAAACTTTAAATATATATAGATGATGTGTTTTTACTACTTTATGAGAAGTTTTTTTTGTTGTTGTTGTTAACTATTTCTACCATTTCTGTAAAAAAAAAAAAAAAAATTTAATTATAAAAATGCATAATTTTATATATAAAGATTAATGTACAACATTAAAAAAAAAAAAAAAAAAGTAATTAATTAAAAGTTAGTTATTTTTTACAATATGTCCTAGCATTCATCTTTCAGTGCTAATTTTTAAAGCCTAATATTTTTAGAACTTTTTGCGTAGGTACTACTTATCATATTATTATATGTTCAAGTAGTAGGGGAAGAGGGGGGACATTGGGACACTTTTTATAAAAGCATATTATTTTCCAATTTATAAAAATTTTAATGCTTTTGAGCATTTTTATTTAAATATTTGCGTTATTGGTCACCTTTTAAATGGGTAATGAGCATTGTTTAATGTGTTTTACAAACAGAAATAATTAAAACATAACTTATGCAAAAGTGTCCCAATGTTCCCCGTGCAGGGGCAGATTGGGACAACACTGATTTAATGATGGGGCACTTTGGGACAACCATCTTTTTATTTATCTAATTACAATATTGCAAAATATTTTGCTAAAGTAAATGAAAGGCTTTCAAAACAATGAATTTGATACAATAACAAATAATAATAAAGTAGGTAATTATGAAACAATGAAATTGTTATGAAGCATTACTGCATATTCATATCTTAACGCACATCAAAACCCTGCAAATCTACACAAAACTTTAATGTTATGTAGGATTGTGTTGATGGCATAGTTAAGTTGAGAACATGATATTAAATAATCTTTCAACAAGAGTTCTTGTTCAGCTGTGAATATTTGTTGAGATGTATATTTGGATTGAAACTTATAATTTATATTTGTAGTACACACTCAATCTTATTTTCTCTCATTTTTTTCAATCTATTAAATAATGTAGATTTTGGTATATAATATTTAATTGCAACTTCCCTCACAGAAAGTTTATCTTTGATTATTTCATTTATTGCCTTTTCTATATTTTCTTCTGAAATTTTAGTTCTTTCAGTTTTTGGCTTATAATTTCTAATCATTTTCTATTTATTTAAAGAATACCTAGAAAAAAAATGAATACAATTAGCTTATATGTGCAAAAAATAAGTAAATAAATAAAAATATATTGGTGTTAGAAATGAATGGACCATTGGAGCAGTCCCAATGTACCCCATCAGGTCATTTTCAAAACAAATGTTTAGGCCTAATTTTCTAGAGCACATGGGCTAATGATCTATAGTGGAAACGAAAGCTTAATGTTTATAAAAACACATAGCACTTTTAAAAATTAAAATATTTATTTCCTATTACCTAAAAAATCAACATTAATTTACTTGAAAAAAATTACTTTTCATATGATAAAATAAACTATCCTTCTTCATAGGCAGCATATTTGAATGAATGAGTTGATATCACAAATATGAAGATGTACCACTAGTGCCGTCTAGTGTGATTTTTTACAAATTTTATTTTGCAATAATAAAGGGATAAAAGCCTTTGTCCCAATGTGCCCCGTGTCCCAATGTACCCCCTTCTCCCCTACAAGTGATAATAGTTACAGAATTTTTAGACAAAATATTTATTCGCAGTTTTTTTTTTTTTTTTTTTTTTTTTTTTAAGAACAAAATTCTTTGTATGATCTCTAAGCTGGTACCCAATGAACTGTTTCAATATGTCAAAATACTTTTAAACTCCCCTGCAAGTTTCCAGGATTAAAAGAAGAAAATTTCCATATTTTGTATTCATCTATTCTAAGTTGAAAAACAGATTGCAGTATTGAACTACTAAAAAACTTTTCATTTGTTGTAATGTATGTATGGCAATGAGGAAAAATGAGGTTTTTGATGACATTTTGTAATACAGTAATTATTACATACTCTTTCCCTTAATTAACTGGATGTTAATTAAAATCTGTTTTATCAGAAAAGTAAGCAAGGGATCCTTACTATTTTCTACCAGTTAAAGGAATAAAATCGTTTAAAATATAAAACTTTAAACTGTTTAAATTGCAGGGTTGCCAACTGCTCGATTTTCCATGGAGTTTCTCCAAAAGATTATGAAAACTTCACAACTCTGCAATGTTGTTTTTATGCTCGCAAATTCCATCTTGACCACCTAGCAAAATATTTTTTATTAAATACATAAAACTGAGTAGTGCCAGACGAATCAATACTGAAAAAAATCTCTACAATGTCTGTAATGGCCATCTGGTATCATTTGAAAGGAGGGGCTTTTTTCTGATCTGACTCAAATGTATTTCGTATGGGGAAGAAGAGAGGAGAGAAAAGAAATCGGTTTCCTCCGTTTCTCTTTTCGGCTCTGAATGTTAGACGCCTACCCTCCTCTCTCCCTCTCTGGAGCTGGTGAGGAAGGAAGGAGCTGACTAAGTGGCGTTGCAAAATGCACTTCTCTTATGATTGGTTAGATTGATAGAAATGTCATAGGTTATGTTACTCGCTGACTGCGGAGAAATGACCAAAGAAGTGTTCAGTCAGCGCTGCGCTGTTTTTGTTTCTCTCTGCCTTTGTTGTCTTAGAGCTTTTGCCGATGTTTACTTTTCAAAAAAGTATTTATAATTTACACTTGTAAAATGATTACTGCCAAAAGAAAACATTCTCAGTGTTTTATAAATGATTCATGAAAAAATATGACCGTTTAAAAAAAAAAAAATCAAGAAAGAACGAAAATCATGCTTTCTGTACTGTGTGCTGTGTGTATTTTTCAGTAGCTCATGCAGGAAAATGGATTGCATTAATCATTCATTAAGACTTTATTTGTATCTATAAAAGTAAAAATTGGTCATAAAAGTAAACAAATTATGACCAATAATCTGCAAAATTCTAAAGTTTGCAAAACATTTGGTCCCAAGCTATGCAGATTAGAGGGAATTAACTCAGAGATGAGATTATTCACACATTGATATGAATATCAGAGATTTCATAAATTTTTGATAGGATTTTAGATTTTTATATGATGATAATATTATATAGAAATTAAATTATTTTGAAATTAATGTAAACTACCAAAAATAATTTTTTTTTCCCTTTCTTTTTTTTTTTTTTTTTTAATGTACCTAAATAGTCTACTTTCATATATCGTCCATATTTGTGTATGGAAACTATGGCATCAGGCAAAAAAAAAATATTTTGGAGTTTTAAGCTTATATTCAGATTTATTCATTTTACATTCTTATTTCTATTGACTGTTTTGCTGAATATCTTTGATTATTAATAAATATTACTTAATTTCATATGGTTATTGTAAATTTATTTTCGCTAGTAGTTTATTTCTTTATTTTTTTATGTATTTTTTACTTTTTTTTAAATGCTCCTCAAAGTAGGCGAAATGCTCCTCAAAATTTCTCTGAATACTCCGCAAACTATTCTTGAAAAGTTGGTAACCCTGAAATTGAAAGTGATTTCATTAATGGATTTTGAGTATTTTGTATTTTGGAGCGGAATCTGATCTTTGATAAAAATCTCATGTAGTTATTAATTTAGCATATATAATTAATAATTAAATTTTTATATGTATAATTAAGTTTACTTAAGGCTATTTATAAGAAAAATGCATCTATTGTATCTTACAAAGCTGCAACTTATTATAGGATAAATTTTTAATAAAAATAGTTTCTTTAAAACAAACTATTTTACCTTATATAATGTAATGTCCGGATGGGGGTTGTGAATTTTGGTTTTACTTTTTGGGCGTTATTAATTTTATTGAGGGTTTTGATGCATTTTTTATATAGTTTAACGCCCAAAAAGTAAAACCAAAATTCACAACCCCCATCCCCTACTGTAACGGAGCAAGTATAAAAATAAAAAACGAAGCTAAAAAACACGATATAAACATCCCCATTAAACCTAACCGAAATATCTTTCAGCATATCAGAAATGAAAAAGACAAAATTGACAACAGATCCACATCTGGCATTTATAAAATCAATTTCAACTACACTAACGATTCTAGCGCTTGCTATATTGGTGTCACAAAACGGAAAATTCAAGACCGCGAAAAAGAACATAAATCGGATTTAAAGCACAACCGTCAATCCACCGCGCTCGCATCCGCCCACCTTAATAACCCCATTAATATTAACACTATCTATACTAAAAAAATAGCCCCCTACAATAATCACAATTACGCCCTCAAACGCGAAGCTCTAGATATTCTTACAAACCCCGAGGCAGTCAACGAATGTGAACACGCAAGCATCCCAAAGGCCTGGAACCAATTAATCAATAAATCCAAAAATACGAAGTGAAGTGAAGAGGCGAATCCGAAGTTCCCAGATGACAACAAAGTAACAGAAGAGTGTCTCATCTCACCTGAAGACGGGTGCGCTAGCACCCGAAATACGTATTGTGAAAATGAATAAGGACATTATATAAGGTAAAATAGTTTTTTTTAAATGTAACTATCGTCCTATAAAGAAAGTATGTAATAAAAATAGCTTCTTCCATTTCTTCCACTTGGAAGAAACGTATTTCTTCCAGCTAGTTTTTTCCATGTTTTTTTTTTTTTTTTTTTTCGCGGCTTTTTCCACCTTGGAAGAAATTTGCCAACCCTGTCAAGTAAGCATCAATCAGCTTCTCATACTATTTAAAATGTATTAGAAAATATCATGTGAATGAAAATGGCTATCACATACTTGCCAACTCTCCCTTATTTCAACGGAGACCATCTTATTTTGGGGCTATCTTCCACTCTCCCTTATTCTGAACATTTTAAAGTTATATTTATAATTTATTCAAAACTTCAAATTTTTAAGCAAGATTTTTGCTTTTGCTGGAAAAAATTCTTATGCATCTCAATAGTATACAGCACTATTTTTAATTAATAATTACTAGATTTTTATTTAATAATAAAGTTTTCTCATCAGATGGCGCTGCTACACAGCGATTTCTGCAATTTAAGGAAAAGCTTTGTCTCAAGTTCTATTGTGTATAATCAAAGAAAACTTGATATGTGAGAAGGCCATCATGAGACATTATGCTGATTCAAGTTGGATAATTATAGGCCAATAAATGACACTACTATACCAGAAATTTCCTCAATATCACGGGAAGGCTATATCTAAACTTGTATGGCATAGAACTGTGTGAAACTTGATAGGTTAGATAACCATTATCAATACGCATTTTTTAAGATGTTATTTATAGGCAATAAAACTGTCTTTATTTGGATATTTGGTTTTAGTTTTCTCTAAGCTAAAAATCATCTCCATTCTTCATGTTAGATAATTTTAATAAATAATAGTTTTAATAAATTATTTGCCCTTAATAAATTTGTATAGAAAAATATAGAAGAAAGTCTTGTGGTGGCCTCAACATACTAGTTTAATTATTTATTGTGTGCTCTTTAAAAACTGAAATTTTCATGTGTACTGGAAAAGGGGACTGCCGGATATCCGTATCCGGTTATCCAGCAAAATCCATATCTGGTCCATCCCTAATATTGTCATATGTCAAAAAACCATCAGTGTTGTTTAAGCTTAAAAATGCTGCTTCTAAAATATCTGTTATTTTGATCATTCAATGTTGGCAGGTATGCTATCATTATATGCTTGTTTTAACACGAGTATCTTGAATTCAATAAAAATTGGAACCATTTGTATGTGTCTGTAAAAAGTTATAAAAGGGCTAGTTTGGATTGCATTTCCAAACCCTGTATTCCTATGTGATTCCAAATCGTCTTTGGTCCCCCTACATCCTCTATCAGTTTATCATACTGGTAGCAAATCACCCTGTACATGTATCTATGTAGATCCATTAATGAACCTTTCACTGCATATATAAATTTATATATTTGGCTAAAATATGTTTTCATTCCTTAGACATCAATAATCCATCAGCCTCTTTAACACGAGCTGCCAATATAGAAGAACTACAAAGAAGACTTCATGACCGTATTGAATTATTACAAGGTAAATGTATAATGCTACATTACATTAGCACAGTTTTGTTCTTAATATCTAAACATTGTTTATATTTATACTGATTTTTTTATCTGTTAACATTTTCAAAAATTATATTCCGTTCATGAAAAAGTTAAGACTATCTGTTATAAATTATTTATTCGTCTAATTAATTTTATGAAGGATTTATTAAGCCTACCAATTATATGAAATTACTGCCATCTGCAGTTTAATTAAGGATGATATTTTGTGCATGTCTGTCAATTTTCATGAAGAGTTCAATCTAATACTTTAATATTTCATTTTTAATGATTGTTTAGGAAATTTATAATGAGTAATATATTATATCGATTTCATCATGCTCATTTAATTCCCCCTGGAACCTTCTTGCTTGAGCAACTGGCATCAATTATTGCTTCCAGATGCTAGAGAAATAATTATGACTTGTATACTTATTTTATTTTTATGGTTTTTTGTTAACCACATGGAAACTGAAAATTCGTCAGAAGTGACTTGTATTCATGAGAGAATGAAGGCCTAAAAAGTTCTCTTGAAACAGCATGGCTGTTTTTAACGGTAATTGCGTTTTACTCCTGAAAGGGAAGTATCGCATTTGTATAATCTTGGCCGGCTAAAAGCCGATAATCTTGTTTATTGATTATTTCAATGTGCTTCAAATGAAAGCCTCTAGTTTACTTCTTGTAAATATATCTTTATCAGTGTAAATATATTTTATTTGTGTGATCAATATAAAGTAAGAAAAATGACAACTGGATCTCTTTTTATTTGTGAATTTTGAATCACTGTCTTCTGGAAAATTTTTGTTTCATGTGCGTAAAATAATTAAAAAAGCTCCCCCAATCCCAATTTTGGATATACCTGAAATATATTACGTGGATATAAACATTTTGGCATGGATTACATGACGATTTTCTACACTATCTTCCTGTGTAAAAAAAGGGGATTAACATCATGTTTCATAAAATTTTAATTAGAATGATTGAATATTTAATGAATTAAGAAATATGTTTATTAAAAAGAAGTTCCTAAGTAACTTGCTTTCGCATAATGAATACAAAAACAAAATAAATTTTATAACAAAATTCTATAAGCAAACATTTGCTAACTTCAGAAAATAATGCATTCCCAATTTGTCTTTAAGGAAGGACACAAGGATTACATCAGTCAGATTCCTCCTTTCTTCCTTCCCATGTTATCCAATGGGATTTTCATTGCTTTATTTTAGAAGAATATATCATTCAAAAGTGAAGTTTTTCGAATTCTGTTTTTGAATATTATTCTTTGAATATGCCACTTTTTAGCTTAGTGAGCAATTTTTTTTAAAAATAAATTTAAATATTTTGTTTAAAGATCGAAACCTTAAAGTCCTAAATTTATAGAATGAAATGAAATAATTAACTAATTAAAAAAAAAAAAAAAAAAAAAATGCTGACTAAGCTGAAAAGTGTTATGTTCATAGAGTAATATTCAAAAAAGACAATTCAAAAAACTTCATTTTTGAATGTGATTTACTTATAAAATGAAGCAACAAAAACTCCATAGCATAACATGGGAAGGAAAAAAATGGGAAATCTGACTGATCTGTAGCCATAATGTGCTAGCAACACAAGTTAATATCAGGGATGAGATTTTTCAGCTTTTTTTATGTTTCTGATGTGCATTTGTTCTTTTTTTTACACATTACAAACGTAAATATGTATTACTCTAATATAAGAGATTTTTTCATCAAAATTCTAGTAATTTCATTTCAACATCTTGCCTTTGCTTACAGTTTCAGCTTTTTTGTATTTTTGCTAATCTCATCCCTGTAATATCTAATCTAATCTAAAATATTAGGTGAAATATAACATCCTTTTGCACCACAGAGTAGTAATATTTACTTTTAAAGTAGTAGGATAATAGAATTATTGTACCATTCACTTCGAATATCTAATGCTATAAAGATTAACTTATAACAGATTTTGCACCAGATTGATACTGCGGTCCTGTTACCTCTTTTATGGGTTGGCACCTTAAATTTTATAGATGGGTATTATTTCACATTTTGGAAAAAAATTCTTTGTCCATTATTTATACAGAAAAAAAATGACTTGGTAAAAAAAAAAAAAAAATCGCAAATAATCAAGGAACACACTCATTAAGGGCCTTCTTCACTCACCGTCGCCGGAAGCCAGAGCTAATGTTATTCTATGGGAAATTTTTCTTTACAAATAACTTATTAACTAATACATATTTTTAAATTCTGTTTTCACATTCAGAAAATTCCCAGCTGTTAAATTGACGGACCTTTTTTAAAAACGTATTTTTTTAATTTTTAATGTTTTATTTTGAAGCTGCAAAATACGAATTTTCATTATGTGAATTTTTTTTCATTTTTCAATTTCATAATAAAATATTAAAAATTAAAAAGATACATTTTGAAAAAAGGTGCGTCAATTGAACAGTTGGGAATTTTCAGAATGTGAAAGCAGAATTAAAATATATGTATTAGTTAATAAGTTATTTGTAAAGAAAATTTCCCCATAGAATAACATTGGCTCGGGCTTCCGGTGACGGTAAGTTAAGAGGGCCGTTAATGTTAAATTTTGCCACATTTCTGTGTTTGCAGATAAACAAAATTCACAAATGTTAAGGGATTATTGTATACTCAATTATGTGGAGCCTTTTATCTTTAGTGTGTTATCTTTAATTACTTGTTTTTGCCATAGAATAAGCAAATGTTTAAAATTCTGAATATTTGAATGGAATTTTATAAATGCAGTAATCATTTGGATAGTATATTTATTTTTTTAAGAAAAAGAGTTTTCTAATATCTAATATAGAAAATACCAGCTATAGTTTTAACAGTTTCTAAAACCATAAATTATAACTTCTAAAATGAACGATGTGTTAATAGAGTTAAAATAGTGTTTACCAATTGTACGTTTATAATTGTTTGATGAATATTGGGTTTGCACAAGTAGTTTTTATGAATTTGTCTAAATGTTTAGTGAAAAATTCATTGAAATTGTCATTACAGAGAAGTATTAAATTGTGGATGTGGCTTTTTAAAATAGTAAAACATAGTATGTGGATTGTATCCTTTTATAGTGCATTGACGCTAACGGATTTTATATTAATGACTTATTTTTGATTATATATCTTTGAACTTATATATTTTAACGAAAAGTTTTACTATACTTATAACTCTGATGAAAACTCAACGATAAAGAGTTGAAAGCTAAGAAGAAATATATAACTAGCTGAAA
Source organism: Salticus scenicus (assembly GCA_963930645.1). Taxonomy (NCBI): domain Eukaryota; kingdom Metazoa; phylum Arthropoda; class Arachnida; order Araneae; family Salticidae; genus Salticus; species Salticus scenicus. The sequence goes on from OZ005649.1 coordinate 50,614,688, forward strand.
TGTTTTAATGTATAAACTGAGAATGTTTTTGTGAAACTTTTTAAACTTTATAAAGACTTTTTACAGTTGTAAAGTGAGATATTTAAATTGGTTATATTAAAATAATACATTGTTTTAGTATATGTACTACAATTATAATTTATACAATGTAATCAAATTATAATTTATATTGACTTACTGCCCACATATATTATGTTTTACTTAAAAAAAAAAAAAAAAAAAAAAAAACAGTTCCTGTGTTTTTAACACTTGGCTTATGTTAAAATTGCTAAATAACTTTGGAATTTTAAAATTTCATAAATATTAATATAAATAAACATACAAAATATATCTATGCATGCTTTGTATATATTTCTTATGTTTGAAACCAGTATATTTACTTAAATTTTTATTAATTCTACAAATTGTTTTAAAGTTTGTTAATTTATAAACAGCATAATACTTAGATGGTAACTTATATATGGCAAATATTACTAATTCCTGTTTTAACTAGATTCAAGCTCATTTATAGATATCAAATTTTGACGATATAGGTTTTTGACGGTTGGGGTTTCTGATGGTTTAAACCCTTGTCATGTCAAAAACCCAACCCTGATAAAAATGTGTAAAATAATAATATCCAAATAATTTTTCCGTAGCTTTGTAAATGAATCATCAATATTTATCGTACTGTTTCTATTAACAGGGTGGCGACAATCAGGGAAAACAGGGAAATTATGAAAAAATCAGGGAATTTTGTAAAAACACCCAAAAATCATGGAAATTTTCATTTTTGCCTAGCAAGTATGAGTAGAAGATCGCCAAACAGCAGTGGCGGCCCGTCAGGGGAAGTAAAGGAAGAGTCCCTTCCTCATATATTTCATTTTAAAAAAAAATCAAATATTTTTCAATTTTTTCCATGTTTCTTTTCTTTTCTTCCTTTCTTTTTTTTTTTTTTTTTTTGTAAAATTTAATAAGGATTTATAACAAATTTTCAATAAATAACAACCAATAAAAACAGCATTTTTAATTTTTTCCTAAACATCCAATTCTGCGCACAAATTCATATAACTAAGTGCAAGGGAAGATATGAAGACATCCGTCTTTAGCTCTGCCTTCACTGCGTGGTTACCATGGTAACGCTTACGTCACTCTAAATATTCTACCGCGAATTTTCAAAGGACGAAAGAGAAAGGGAAGACTTTTCATGAAAGAGATAATAGATCTTCCAGCTTAGCTTAAAAAGGAATTCTCATTGAATTTGAATCTCTTAAAATGTAGTGTTTAGCGTTTTAATTTTGCGATTTATGCTTTTAATTCTTTGTCAGATTTTATAATCTTTAAAGCTTTTAACACAGTTTAACAGATGAAAAGTTGGAGACAAAAAGATGTTATTTACGGGAGACTAACAGAGTCGATAGAAATTATCGTAAAATGGAAAAAAAAAAAAAAAAAAGGAAAATGTCACAATGTTAACTTAAAAACATCTTGGTTTGAAGACTGTAAATGGCTTTGTATTTCAACTACACTGGGAAAATTACACATTATTAAACTTTTTTTTCTTAAAAAAAAAAAAAAAAAAAAAAAAAAAAAATGCTGATTTTTTAAGTTTTAAAATTAATATTTGAAAATGAATGAACACCGAATTCTTTTTCATTTATTTATATATTTATTATTACTTTATTGTTTTTTAAAAATTTAAATATATAAGTTGTGGAAGTTAAAAAAATATAAGATAATTGTTACTATTTTTTAAGGTAAATAAATATCTTCCTTCTTTATTTACCTCCTTTTGTATTATGAAGATTGCGATAGCCATACTCTAGAATGTCTAAACAAGAGCTTTTGGAAATTTTATTTCATTTCATTGTAATTTTTTGTCATAAAGTCAAGTATTTTAAAAATCATGTTTAATTGGGAAAATAGTACTGTTTATTAATTTTTATAAAAGAATAATCTATAGCTGCCATTTAAGTACCTTTATAATATTAGCATTTAAAAAATGCAATCAACGCCTTGTGATCGAAACCTGATCATTTTTTAAGCAGGCATTCAAATTGTAAATACATAATTTCAAAACTTCCATGTAAACAGTATTCTTAATAATTAATTTATTAGATAAAAAAAAAAAAAACTGTTAGCCTTTTTTTTTTTTACATGATGATTCAAATCCCTATGAAAGTCTCTGTTTCTCTTTATTTACTTCTCAGTCCTACTGATAGAATTCTTTGTCCGGAATTTTAAAAGCGTAGAACACTGAACAGTAAACACTATATCGAAACAGCTTGAAAAAGATTTTAAAAAAAGAGAGAGAGAGAGAGAGAGAGAAAGAAAGAAAGAAATAGAAGGAAAGCGCAAAGTTTATTTTTATTTTCTATTAGGCATAAAAACCTGTACAAAACAAATTTTAATTTAGTGTGACAAGATGTTTTCTTAATCTATTCTTCCATATAAAAACATGCAGTAACCATGTTTCATTCCTTAGCAACAGTTACTATATCAATTGCTTAAAATTTCTTTGATAAAATTTTAGTATAGGATCCCTTAGTGGATTTTTAATTTTTGTTATCATTTTGTCGATGAATTAAAATGGCTATCGCAGTTGCGTAAGTAAAGATTTTGGCGATAAACTTCCAAGGTACTTTGGTGCCAAATTTCAAATTTTGTGAAAGGGTCTAGCTTTTGAATGTTAGTAATTTTAATGCTCTCCTCTTATTAAAAATAGGCAATAAATTTCATGTTTGTGCATGAATATATACATAATAGTTCCCGAATTACAGAGGGATGATTTATGTCAAATAAATGTGGATTAAAAAGTATGAATTATGATAAATAATTATCATAAGGATTATGATAAGAATGGATTATGATAAATAATTTCTTTGTTACAATTTTTCAAAACAGAAAAATTATTTCAAAATATGTATCTTTCTCAATTTCGCTGACATATGGTACATATGATTACCCTAGTTCATTTGGGATTTAATAAATGACCTCTTTGTGATAAATAATTTTTTCTTTAGTAAATGTAATAGTTTAATCTTCAAAATAGGATATTTTTCGCATATTTATTGATACCGTCTTAAAAATGAAATAAGGCAATGACCAATAAAGCTGAACTTTTCCCTGCGAGCAAGGAAATTTTTACCCCACCCACCCCAAATCCCTACGAAAAAATTTCGTCTTTTAGCTCTTCCCCTGTTTTTCCTAGCACGGGCTGCCACTGCCAAACAGGTACATGATTAACACATGATTGCACAGGACTGGCTGCTTTCTTGTTGAATCTTACCAAGTTAATATTAAAAATAAATAAATAATAGTGCAACAACTTTGAGGAATAATTTTAAGTCTTACTGTTAATATGTTGTGCAATTAAAATGAGTCATATTTTTAAAGTTTTGTTAATTTCTACAAAATCTTGAATTTTTCATTTTATTTTCCTTTTATGTAAGTAAACAAAGAAAAAAATAAAAAGATATATATAGAGAGATATCTATATCGCCCATCAGTATAGTTTTTTGAATTGCAGTGATTTAGCGAGCATGTTACACAAGAGTGTGATATACACAAAATTATGGAACATATACAATAGGTAATGGAAATCATGAAAATTTGTCAAAACTAATCATGGAAATCATAGAAAAATCAGGGAATTTTTTTTCTGAATTTCTGTAGCCACCCTGATTAAGAAATTTCTTTTATTGCATTTTGAAAATGTATCTTAATTTCATAATATTTGGTGCATATAATAAATATGTAGAAATATACTTAAAATAAGTGCCTCTCTATGACCTTAGTGTATTTAAGTTATTTTATGATTCCCTGTTCACAAATGAGGTTTGCCACATCACATCTGTGATTACATTCTACAGTAAAGCTGAACAACCTAAATAAATATGTTAGTTTCAAGTAATTGTAAATTTATATATGGAAATAAATACTATCTGGTGAGACAGATTGCCAAACAAATAGACAAACTGAAATCACAAACATTTATTAAATTTTGTTTGAAAGTATTAAATAAAACTGCATGATGTAACTAACTGACAATGCATGGGCAATTTTCACTTATATCGCCTGTGTATCTGAATGTTTTTATGTAGCCCTGTAAATGTATCATTAATGCTAAACATACCTTATTCAATAGGAAACATGATTTTGTTCATCTGAATAATGTTAATTTCTTTAATTATGTTTTGAGCAAGATAAAGATATAAAAATATATTTAAAAGCATACCTTTTATCGATTGCAATGTAGTCTGTTGTTAACGATAGTGCTGGACTGCAAAGTCCTTCCCCTTTTTTTAAGGCATCTTTTGGGCTGTATTTCAAGAAGGCAATGTCTACTTTGTAAGGAATATTCAACACTTCTTTTTGGCATAACAGATACAGCTTCTTTGGCCTGCTTATTTACCAGGCATGAGAATTTTCCGCGGATCCGCGATTTTCCGTTTTTTGGGGGGATTTTCGTTAATTTCCCAATTTTTTATTTTGTTAAAATCAAACTCCAATAATGATCAGTGTTCAAACACTCCACGAAAAACTTTAGATTCTCAATCTTTTTCCATCCAAAATATAAATGCCAATATTAATTTTAATCGTGCTTTACCATGTTCTGTAACATATAAAAGAACAGAGTTATTAAATATTTCTCACTCATGTATTTTTTTTTATTGTCCTCTCCCCCCCCCCCCCCTTTTCATCTGTAACCATCGCCAATCAAACATTCTGCAGGAAGCCTTTTATTTTTGAATATTTATCCATCCACAACAAAAATATCAATATCAATATTAATTTTAAACTTACTTTATGATATTCTAGAACCCATAAAGAAGAAGAATTGTGTTTAATATTTCTCACTCACGAACTATTTTTTTACCCCCCCCCCCCCCCCCCCGCCTCATTTTCCACCACCAGTCAATGTTATTAAATGTTGATTGCTAGCTAATGTTTTTTTTTTTTTTTTTTAACACATGTTTTATTGTGCTGATGTGTTATTCTTTTAGTTTAACTTGTCACTTTTAAAATATTTTGTATAGTTTTTTCCTGTGAGCATTATATTTTCATTTGAAATTAATTTTATGGAAACATTTGTATAGTTTTCCCCGCACACGTTATTTTTCATTTGAAATTAATTTTATGAACATGTGTGTTTCCTCTTTTTTTTATTTTCTGCAATCTCATGCCTGATTTACTGTTTGGATATGTATTTGATTTCCTTCCAATCTTTCTACAGAATTTAATCACTTAAAATATCTTTCTCAATAGTATAATATTTCTTGCTTTGAGTATGTTTAATGCTTGGCATTTCACTTGAATGATAAACGGCTCAGTTCTGTTGTATTTTTTAATTTTTTTCAAAATCCCCTTTAAACTGCTAATAAAATAAAATGCAAAAGGTCATTCACACTTTATGGAAACAATTTTAGCAGTCAAGTTTTATGCATGAATGCCACATATTTTGAATTGATTTGCTTCTATCTGATAACCACGGTTCTTAACAGTAACTCAAGTTCAAATTTTCCATGAAAGTAAACTTTTTTTAGTGCTGTCATGTCAGTTTTATCCCATTCCTCTTGTACCATTTTCCAAAGTCTATTCAATGTTCTTGGATGTCGTTTTTCTGAAATTTTTTTGATAAACCAAAAGTGCAAAAGTCTGCTGGAGAAGCATCTTTCATTAAATGGGATACATTTTATTCCTGTTTCTGATTATTTCTGTGCTAAATAAGTGGCAGTTGACTTAGACGTGTGACTAGAAGCTTTGTCCATATAAAGCATAACTTTATCAATGTCCTTTTCATAAAAGGCTTGAATTTCTTCTTCAAAAAATGGTTCTAAAATATTCTGCTGATAGTGGAGTAAATTAATTTTAGCTTTACTCGAGACTTTTTTTTAATTTTCTGTTGAAACAAAATACTGGAACTCCCATGAATTCCTTTGGGAACTGTTCTGTACATTGACGAAGCTATTTAGTATGATCATTCCCCTCAGCTGAGCAATAAAAATTTGATTTTTTTTTTTTTTTTTTTTTTTTTTTTTAAATTACGATCAATTAAATATGCCCATGCCTCATCAAGTGTTACTACAAATTTCCATTTTCCAGCAGCTATGTGTTTTTCATTTAATTTTCCACAATTGGTTTTTCTTTCAGCAGTGTGCTTTGGCAAAAGCAGATGAACTTTAGATTTAAACATCTTTTTTAATTTCAAATCTTTATGAATGATTTTACTTACAGTGCCAGAAGACATTCCTAGTTTCAAATCAATGGATCTAAGAGTCGACGAATTTTCTTTTAGGATCAGAGGCTTCACCACTTTCTTGATATTTACCTGCATTTGAACAGAAAGGCAATAACTGCAATTTTTACACCACTTTATAATTTGGTGATACGAATATTTCTCCTGGGAAAGTGCAGTTACATAGCCATCTATCAATTTTAGGAACTATTTTCAAAATAAATAATTTATTTTTATATTCAAGTCAAAAGATAAAAGTAGCAGACAATTATTCTAAAGTTGCTAAATTTTTATCTCAAACTGTAAAAGAAAAAAATAAATTATAAAATCATTTCCATGAAGTGTGAATTATGGTCATGTATTTACGGTCATGTTTTCATTTTTACTTTTATTTAGACTAATTTTTTTTTCAAATTTAATTTATCACAAATGATTTTTTTAGAAAGGCAATAACTGCCATTCCATTTACTATACCATGCAAATGTATCTGATACATTTTTTAGATACATAAGAGTATTTCTTTAAGATATCTGTGATAAAAATTATGCATATCATCTCATCAGTAATTAATAAAGATTTTGTCAAGTGTTTCTTTAGTGTACTACTAGTACATAGAGGTTAAAAAAAAAAAAAAATATTTGGACCTTAAAAAAGTGTATTTATTTACTTTTGGTGTTCCTTATATTTTTCTTAAGAATGATGGGAGATTCTTGAGATAATATAGAATTTTATTATAACACATCTGAAGTTCGCGCAAAATGCTAAGCAAGAACAGCAATAGCACTCTATAAGATCCTCTCTGGAACAAAAATGACTATAGGCCAAGGAGCAGAATTATATCCGATGTTCTGCAACGAGACATTAAAATTTGCAGATGTTCTGCAGGTATTATGTCCAAATTTGTCAAAGCACAGTAAAATGCAAAATAAGCATAAAAATAATACTTATTAGTAAAATATTTATTACATATTTATAATAAAACATGGTTTAAAATTTTTATAATCTAAAACTGAGGAATACACCCAGAATTTGCAATTTTTTCAATGGCTTTTGGCATTAATATTGTCACATTAATGTGGATATACTACTTACAAAATGTTTATAAATTTTGTCTATACATTGAAACAATGACTGTTTCCAGCAATTTTCTAGTATGCTAACAGATTTACAAGTCAGTTGAGCATATCTAGGTTTTATTAATTTTAGAATGTTAGATGTATCAATCAACATCATCCAGTAAGGGGATAGATGAAATGTTCTGCAAAAGCCTCAATTGTTCTGTGACGTGCGTCGCAGTTTTAAGCACTTTCTGCTCCTGGGACTATAGGTACCATCTAGTGCCTTCTACTGAGGTTAAAGTGAGGTGTATCCGTTCTATTCTATAAATACCTTTGCCATTTCTTCCATAAATTTGATTTTATATGCTTTTTAAACCAGTGGTACTTTAAAGTATTGTCGGTAGATGAAAGGTTAAGGAAACCTTTATATTTACATGAATATAAATGTTGTTCAAGTACATATGAATATAGATAATAAAAAGAAGCCTTATACATTTCAGGTATTACTTTTTACAGGATAATTTCAAACATTCTATTTTTTCTTAATTGTTTTACATATGTCTTTTTTTTTTCTTTGGGACAAAGTTTTCTCTGGAACAAATGGGATGTGTTCTTTACACATCCAAAGTTTCAGGATAATTTGTCAAATATATTTCTAGATGTTTGGCAAAATGTCTAAAATCAAAAGTGTCCGGTCATTCGTGGCAAGGCAGTATTTGTGTATTACAGCTTACTTTTTGGTATGTAAATTAGGGTAATTATCTTAGGAACAGTGAGCAGAATCATAATCTGCTAAACATTGCTTCTTGAAACTGCAAGTTTGAAATAAACAAATTGTCAGGTAGCAAACAGTTACTTCTACGATTACAGTTTAATTGTTTAAAATCAAAATTGTCTAAAAAATATGTAAATAATTTCTCTAATTGGTTTCCAAGTGATATGAATCTAAATTAGTACCCCCCCCCCCTCCCCCTTAAGGGCCCTCTTCACTCACCGCCGCCGGAAGCCGAAACTAATGTTATTCTATAGGAAATTTTTCTTTACAAATAACTTATTAACTAATACATATTTTTAAATTCTATTTTCACATTCTGAAAGTTCTCAGCTGTTAAATTGACGCACCTTTTCTAAAAAATTATTTTTTTATTTATTTTTATTTTATTTTGAAGCTGCAAAATACGAATTTTCAATATGTGAAATTTTTTCATTTTTTCATTCATTCATTAAAAATTAAAAAAATACATTTTTAAAAAAGGTCCGTCAATTTAACAGTTGAGAATTTTCTGAATGTGAAAACAGAATTTAAAAATATGTATTAGTTAATAAGTTATTTGTAAAGAAAATTTTCCCGTAGAATAACATTGGCTCGGGCATCTGGCGACGGTGAGTGAAGAGGGCCGTTAAAGAAAAAGGCTGTATTAAAAAAAAAAAAAAAAATGATTGTTATTGGAATTTTCTGCCACTATTAATGTATTAATTTCTGGGAACTCCATGCCTTGTTTAATGATGTTGTGTGGCAATAATTTTGCATGTACCTTACCATTTTGTAACCTCCCTTATTAGTTGTTTTGATTCTGGGGTGAATTATAAAGTTATAATTTAAAGTATTTTCATGGCAGAATGCACAAAAAAATATAAAAAAATCCAGTGAATAAATTAAAATTGAGTGAATGGAACTTTAATTTTTATACCTTTTTAGATCATTGGAGATGATAATCTTCTGCCTAATGCAGATTGCTATCTTTTAAAAATTTAACTTGAAATTAGGACTAAATATTGATATTTTATTGATTAAAAAAAAAATGAAAAAAAATCAATAAATCATACATAACATGGTGCAGCAGTACCTTTTTTCCTGACTCTCCCACTACTATATTTATATTATAACTAGCCGCCTTCGATGACCAGCTGGTTCGCAATCCTTGAAAAGTTCGACTTTACGAAACTCCCGCTTGGTGGCGCCTTTTTCCCATTTCAGGTCCTTCAACAGCTCATTGACATATAGTGAAAATAACTTTATTGAAAAATTTAATCGCAGTAAATTACCACTCTGTAGCGCCTGCGGCGCCCTCTTCTCGTTTCAATATCTGAAACAACCTGTTGGCTCACCGTGTTACGATCTTTCAAAATTCTGACTTCAGCAAAGTCCAACTCGGTGGCGCCTCCAGCGCCTTATCCCCGTTTTAGAACTTACAACAGCTTCCACGCTCATACCACAAATATATTTGAAATTTTTAACCGTAGCAAATTTTCGCTCTGTGGCGACTAAGGCGCCACTTTACGTTTCACGATTTGAAATAGCCTGTTCGCTCACCATATAAAAGACCTTGAAAATTCTGATCGTGGCAAATCCGGAACCCGGTGGGGGCCTACGGTCTCCCAATCTTCTCCCTATAAGTAATTTACTGATAATCAGAATTGGAGATATTGAATTATTAAAATGACAAAGTGCCCTCTGGCGACAGGGATTTGCAATATGTACTCCTCAATTTCAGTTTAAAAGGCTTAAAATGATATTTTACCTATGAAATTATGTTAATTAGATGCTGAGATACAGAGGTAATATAAACATTGTTATAGCAAAATTTGTGTCTGATTTTTTTTTTTCTTTGAAACTTGCGTGTTAAAAATCCTTAATACGAAATGTGAACGGAGTATCGGAATTCGAAAGCCTGCATCATAATTAGAATTGGAGATATTGTAATAAAGGTGTTCTGGCTTTTCTGTGGTTTTCTCTGAAACTCCCGTACGGAATTTAACGGCTACATCAGTTTAAAATTTCTGTAATATTTCAAATGATGTATTATAAGTAGAATTCTTGATATTGAATTATTAAAATATCAAAGCGCCCTCTGGCGACAGAGATTTGCAACACATACTCATCAATTGTAATTCAAATAACTTTTTAAATGATGTATTACTTATGAAATTATGTTAATTAAAAGCTGAGATACAAAGCTAATATAGACATTTTTATAAAAAGATTTGTGTCCGACTTATCCATAGTTTTCTCCGAAACTTGCATAATTTCGGGCAATATAACGTTAAAAATCCTTAGTACGATATGTGAGCAGAAATTGGAATTCGAATCTCTGCAAAATATTAAATAATAAAGGTGTTTTGGCTGTTCCGTGGCTTTCTCCGAAACTCCCGTTCCTTTTCTACATCTTTGCCTCTTCGCTCTCCCCCCCCCCCCCCCCCACACACACACACACACGCACACCTCCTTTCCGTCGATAATAATAATTTTACACTCGAAAATATCCTCAATCGATTTACCTTGCCTTAAAATCTAAATATACCAACCAATTTCAAACGCTGTAACTCTTTTTTTTTTTTTTGCTCCTTTTCCCCCTCCCTCAAGCCCTCCCTAATAATCATACTCTTTCCAAAATATTCACAATCGAATTATCGGGCATTAAAACCAAATACTACGAATTTTCAAAAAATGAAAAAGAAAACTTAATCTTTTTCCAATAAATATGTCATTTTTTTATTTATTCATATTTTTTTATGAAAATTGAACAGTAGCTTTATAATATGCTGTCTAAGCCGAATATTCATTCAAACGTAAGGTAAATGAAAATTTGAAAAAGTTTGAAAATTGCAATTTCCCCCCCCCCCAGTATAAAGAAAGTGGTATCTTAATTGATTACAACCATTTCCGTTTTCATCACAGACAGTCGTCTGCCTGTTGCCAACTAAATTTCATACTTTAGTTAATTTTAAAAAATCTAATTGATGTATCGATAAGCCGCTTGCACTCTTAGATTCGGAAAAAATTCCCCTTTCATTTGGTACCAAATTTGTAACGATCGGACTAATATTTCTAATTTATTTTCCATTTTTTTCTGCTTTTAACTCCATTAAAATATCTATTTTTATGCAATCGCGGTGAATTCTCAGTGATTGAGATCGCTTTTTGATTAGACATAGGTCTATATTTTAATTAATATCTCCGCAACTAATTAAAATTTTTAAATTCTGTTTTCACTGTCCCCTCGGAAAGGCTTCTAGGTACCCGTATGTCAAATTTTATACTTCTGCGTTCAGTAGGGGCTGAACATATAGATGCTCAGACAGACAGACATCTTCTTTTATTATATTGTAATATTCTATAGTATGTTTCCACTATCCGAAAAGGAAAATATTGCTATATAAATATAGTGAAAAACACTACTACGTATGATACATTTTAGAAGAAAAAGTTTTCATTCAGTATTTTGGTTGCAATGAGAAAACTAGTATTTGCAAATAGTTTATAAACTCACAAAATAAGTTAAATAGTTTTTGCATTAAGAAAAAGGGAATGTTTATCAAACTTATAATTTCAAAAATTCAATGAGGATAAATGTTTTCTTTCTTTCTTTTTTCTTTTTTTTTTTTTTTTTTTTTTCAATCAAGTGCTGCTAGAATTATAACTCTATTACTATATTGATTTGTTTATTAATGGATATTCTTTTCCACTTTCCATCCCAACAAAAAACTACATCTTTTGTTGATTCTGTAATATTCAATTGGTATATCAAAAGATTATGATAATGCGGAATCATATTTGTGTATTAAAAACGTAGTAAGTAACATATTTTTCCTTTACTCTAAAATTATAATCATTACAAGTATTTTTTTTTTACTTTTTCATGTACTTTGTGTACAATTTTTAATTTTTATTAATTTATTTTTACAGCCAAACGAAAAGCAACACAGCACAATCCAGACGAACAAAGAAAAAGCAAAAAGAAATTGAAAAAGTTAAATCAAAAACTGAAACAACAGAAAGGAAATTTGTTAAAGACAGAAAAGGAAAAAGCAGTTAATGCTGAAAAAACACCAAAGAATGAGAAACCCAGTGAAAAACCTGTTTTTAATAAAGAAGGTAATTTCTTATATAGCAAATTTGATTTTACTGAGGATGGAGAAGGAGAAAAAAAGAAAAGTGAATATGCTGGCAAGAAACCTAAAGATTTGTTGAAAACTGCTGAAAAGAAAAAAGAGAAGTTAGAAAGATTAAAAGAAGCTGATCCTGAGAAAGCTGAAGTAATTGCTGAGAAAGAAAAATGGAAAAAAGCTATTCAGAAATCAGAAGGTGTAAAAGTCAGAGATGATCCAAAATTGTTGAAGAAATCTTTAAAATTAATAGAAAAGAAAAAGAAGAAAAGTGCCAAGGAATGGACTCACAGAACTGAAGATGTCGAAAAGAAGAAAAAGAAGCGTCAAGAAAAGCGAAATCAAAATATCCAGCAAAAAAAGAATGAAAAGAAGGACCATAAATTGAAATTGTTGAAGAAAAAAGGACGTTATTTTTCTGGTGTGTAATTATTTGTACATACATCTGAATAAATTATTTTTTTGTATATTTCTTTTCTTTTCTAACATTTCTTTGTGAGCATGTTTAAAATAACCTATTAAGTTATATTTTATTTGCTATAAACATAAACTTATTAACACTTTTATTATATTTAAAAACACTGTTATAAATTATGTTACTCATATTTAATTATTAGAATAGTTTAAAACTATTTTTTATTAATTACTGATTATGTTTTAATTAATATAAATTGATCAATAACATAAGGTCTTATGCCAGTTAGATGAATTTCTTTCTGAAAAAAATTTTATGAACTCAAAAAGGTATTAATAGCACTCTTAAGAAATAATAATTAATTTAACAAGTTCAACTTACATGTCTAAATAACACAAGTTATATGTACTATCGAAAAATCAGTGTACTGGTTTCATTCAATTATGTAGTTTTTAAACTTCAATGCATATTGTTGTTTGTAAAATGAGCATCTTTTGTAAATATCTTTGTTTTTCTGTCAGTATTTTTCCATTCTGCGCATTTTATTACACCATGTTGTAAAATTTTTTGTAACATGGATACAAGATATAATTCATTGAAGCCTCTATAAAAGTCCACCCTTGTTCCCTTCAGGTCCAGTTTTTCCTGCTGCTCCCAAGTTTTTTAGGACTTAATTCATTACAGGCCATGTACTATTGTGCACTTTTCTTAAAGGTCATGTTTTGCAAGGACATATGATTTTATCTTTCCTTTAACTTGATATGACAGGGTGGCCGCTAGTCAGGGAATCATGAAAAGTCAGGGTATTTAAGCGAGCTTGGAAAAGTTATGAAATAGTCGGGAAATTTTGATAAATTTTGTAGAAATAAACCATATTTGAAAGCTCGTTATTGTAAATTGCTTATTTGTTCGGAAATTTTGGGGAGGAAATAAACAGTGTAAGTCAGGGAAGATGGTGAAAACTAGTCAGGGAAAAGTCAGGGAATTTGGAAAAATTCTATTATTAGCCACCCAGTATGAACTCTGTCCACCATATAACTGAGGTTAATCTCCATATCTAATAATAATATGTGTTTACTAAAATAAAAAAATGAGGGATAAAACTTCCTTTTTTCGAATGTAAATACTAAAGATAAAGTTTCAACTGAAAAAAAAAAAAAAAAAAAAGTATCTTACCATTATTTAGCTAATAATTTTAAATACAATACTTCTAAATGAATCTAAATGTTGACTTTAAGTATGAAAATCAGTTTTAAATCCCCTTAACAGTAAAAATTAAAAACTGAAATTAGTTCTAGCAGGACCGATAGTAATGCATGGATGAGATTTTTCTTCTTTTAATCTTAATTTAGCTTTTTCATAATATTTTTTTTCTTGTAATAGAGTACAAGTAACAAAGTTAATGCTTTGTAAATTGAAGTTTGTATTTTCTAATCTGTATTTCTTTTACTCCATTTAATTAAAAAAAAAAGTGTTTACCGCCATGAGGGAAGCAATGCCTCTACATGTACAGCATTTTTTTTCTTTCTAATTACTATTATAAATATGTATATACATATTATTTCACATTGTAAAGTTTAAAATAATTTTCACTGTACATTTACATGAAATTTTGTCTTATATTGCCATATTAAAAATTATGGAAAAATAGGATGACAGTACTACCTGTTGAGCAGTTGTTCCCCAAATGTAATCAGCATCAATTTCAGACAGGATCCAACTAAATATCAAGTTTGGATAAATTTTTATAATTGGTTCATGAGGTACAGCATTCACCAAATTCTTCAAATGCACACACAGACTTCTCTAAAAATGGCTAAATCATATTTAGGATATCTCAAAATATATAAAGTCATCAAAAACTGGATTCTGAAAACTTTTACTAATATATTTTCTTATATAGAAAAAAGTAAAAATTATTTACTGCATTAAAATGAGGAGAATTTATATGTATAACACTGCATATATTATAACCCATTAGAAAAGTAGCTTTAATTTAATAAAAGTAATAGTTTTCAATGTTGAGACCATGACTTAACAAACTTTCCAACTGCATATATCATATAACTTTCAATGTTCTTTGCCTACATTATCTATCACACAATGGTCTGACTGGGCTGAAAGGCATACAAATAAACTAATTATATTCATAATCACTATTAAACATTATTAGAAGGTCCTAAAAATGGTTAACGCAAAAAGAGAAAAAAAAGGAGCCCAGAGATTCTAATTGCAGCCCTTAATGTACCTGAATATTTTAGTGTAGTCCTGTAAAACTGAAGGTTAATCATATCATATTTTATACAAAACATTATTTTAGCATATTAACAATAAATGTCAATTTCTTTATGATTTTTACAGTAGAAAGTTATTTAAATGTGATTTATAAAAATGTATGTCCTAAAACGCAATGCATTGAAATTTTTTGGGTGTCCCTGTACAGAAACCAGGACCTGTTAATGCTATTTTAAATGGAAAACATTCTAAAGTGAACTTAAATAACATGTCAATTTTTAAAAATTCTGAAAATATTTAAGGATGCTCTGGGCAGGCAGATAGAAAGTAGGACAAACAGATACTCGAATTGAAATCATACTCACAGTTGAAAATTGTTAGAAAGTGTTAAAAACGTTTAATATAAACGAAAATGCATTTCCTGCAAATTTCCAGTAACAACCCTTATTGTAATAGAATACTTTTGTGTTGCTGTAAATCTAATGCTAATCATACTATATTCTATAGAAATCATTCTTTTGTGTATTATGAATAACATATTTCAATTTCATTAAGTTTTGGGCAAAGTAAAGTTATTACAATGTGGTTTATAGAAATACCTCTCATAGAATGCAATGCTTTGGTATACTTTCAGGTGTTCCTATACACAAACCAGTGATGGCATTTACTCTATTTTCAATGGGGAACATCTGATTATGAACTCTAATAAATATTTCAATTTCATTAAGATTTATGCAAAGGTATTAAAATTTAGTTTATAGAAATACGTCTCACAGAACACAATGCTTTGGTATACTTTCGGGTGTCCCTGTACACAAATCAGTGATGGTATTTACTCCATTTTCAATGGGGAGCATCCTATTGTGAACTTGAATAACATATTTCAATTTCATTAAGATTTGTTTAAAGTAAAGGTGGTTTATAAGAAATACCTCTCATAGAACACAATGCTTTGGAATACTTTCAGATGTCCCTGTACACAAACCAGTAGAGATATTCACTCCATTTTCAATAGGGAACATCCGATAGTGAACTTGAATAACGTATATCAGTTTCAAGAAATTCCATGAATATTTACGGGAGTTAGAGTGCGGACAGAGACACAGACAAACCGAAGTCATTAACACTTTTCAACCTTCTTGGAAAGTGTTAATAATTAGTAATGAGTTGATTACTTCAAAAAACGTGATAGGCATCCTCATTAAATCTATTTTAGTTATTGGAAGTGAGTATCTCAAAAATTGGCTCTGTTGTTTTTTTTCAAACTTGCTATATTTACTTCCTTTTAAAGATGTCTTCTTATATACACATTAGTAGTTTTTACATTAATGTAGGTAGGCAGTTTTATATCTTTTGACTACATTATCTTCAATAAAAAAGAACAACAAAATTCTATATTTATGGCATGTTTGGTGTATAGAATAAATTGCTAAAGTTTGTGATTTATTAAAAGCAAACAGCAAAAAATCGTTTGTGAATATGAATTGTTGACAATCAAGAAAGTGGGAAATTTAGTCACTGAGTCATTACTAGAAAAGTCCATTAAAAAATTTCATTAAATTAACATCATATTTGCAGATTTTTTTTTTCTTTTTTTTCATTCTTATACCAAAATGTGTGATCTATGTTTACCTATTAATTTTTATTTTTGTCCAAAATACAATGCATTACATCTGATAATAGGTTTTCAGTGCAATAAAAATTCAAATATTTTAAATGACAATTCATCTAAAAAACAAAGAGAATAAAATAAAAGTTACAAGGTGATTGAATTGTGAAACATTAAGAATCAATGTAGAATGTCTATCCCAAAAGGCATTGTAATACCCCCCCCCCCCCCCAAAAAAATAATAATAATAATAATAATAATAATAATAATATAGTTTTAAAAAATTAAAGAACACGCTTTTATAGAAATGTGAACTAAAAAAACACAAAATATCTATATTAGTATTAAAATGCAGGGTAAGAGAAAATCGTGTGAGTGACACACCATAATATTTACATACATTTAAATCTTTAATTAAATAATTTAGAATTAAACAAAAACCATTTTTAAAAAAATCTCCCTTGACTGGGCTCGAACGCTAGACATTTTTTGTTTGCTCCCAGAGCGGTTACAAACATACATTATACATACAAACATACATGTAGGTGAAGCTAATAAGAGTGTGTTAAAAAAGAAGCTAGTAGTGTATAATGGAAGTCGCTTAGTTGGTGTGCAATGTTTCCTTTTTTTCTTTTTTCTTTTAAATAAAGTTTAAAATTTTTATAAAAATGCAGAAATTTACTGAGGATTATTGAAATATAAAGTCAGGAAAAATCAGGGATTTTTTTTTTTTTTCAAGATTAGTGTAGGAGTTCTGTTAAAGTTTTTTTCTGTAATGAATGCTGACGATTTTCATCTCATACAGATGATAAACGGTGACCATACGCCCCTGGAATTTGAGAACTATTCCCAAATTTTGAACTTTCTTATTTTGTGTTCCCAAAAAATCTTTGACTACTATAACACTACATTTCAAAAGAAAGTCAATTTTCTGCCTTATAGACATATGAAGAAATGTTTTATTTAAAAAATTTTGTTCATTAAAAATGCGAAAAATTAATAACTTTGTTAAATTATTATACATCTATGGTTCAACTATATGTTTTGAAAATATTGACGAATGACCCAATATCCATATTGAAAATTTACACCCTCAGATGAGAAAACAATTTTTTGCCCTGCTGACTATCACTATTACATATATAAATTTTAAATTTTACATTGACAAGTAAAAACTTATTATTATGTACATTTATACAAAATTTTGTCCTGTACTGCCATTTAAAAATATTATGAAGAAATAGACTGCCGGCACAACCTGTTGAGTTATTGATCTCCAGATTTAATCTGCACCAGTTTAGATCAGGGTCCGATTAAATATCAAGTTTCGTTACATTTTGTTCATTGGTTTGTAAGCTACAGCATACACAAAATTTTTGATACAAAAAAAAAAAAAAATGTATATCCATCAAAAAATGGAAGTAAAAAAATTTCACAAATCTAATATTTTCTTATGTATACATAGAAAAAAAGTATAGGTAAACAATAACAGCTCTAGAACTAATAATTTCTATATGACGATTTTCTAAAACAAAATTCCATACGATTATTACTTAAAAAATATAAAAAATTGGGGGGTGGAATTTTTGAACTCTTCATGAAAATTGACAGACATGCGCAAAATATCATCCTTAATTAAGCTGCAGATGAAAGTAATTTTATATAATTGGTAGACTTATTAAATCCTTCATAAAATTAATTAGACAAATAAAATAATTTATAACAAACTTCCCCCGGATGAACAATGGTCAGCAAAATATTTTCAAAATTCAAGATACTTAAAATGAACAAAAATCAATACTTACAATAGGGTAAGTAAACATAAACTACAAAAAACAACAACTTCAGAAAACCTACTAAAGTAAAAAAGAAAACATTAAAGTAAACTTACAAGAAGAAATTTCAAATCTAAGTTATAGATATGAAAATATTTTAACAACAATAAAAAATAAAGAGTTTTTTTTTTTTTTTTAAGTCAGTAAAATTTCAATTTAAATGTTTTAGTTCCATTTTGTACAATAATTGTGGACTGGCTTTTTAATTATGGCACTATCAGTCTGTAATTCACAAGCACGGATTTTACCGTCTCGTCCAGCAAAATTTTTGTTATTTTTCCGAGCTTCCAAAAAGTTCGAGGTAAGTGTTCATCTTTCACTAACACAATGTCATTTGTTTGAAAGTCACAGCCTTTATTTTGATCAGTCTGATGCACAGATCTCAAAGCTAGAAGATACTCATTTTTCCATCTTTTCCAAAGATGGTTCAAGAGATTTTCTCTTAAATAGAGATGCTTTAGAAATTCTTGTCTAGTTCCAGGTAAGTTTAGATCATTGATTTTTATTGCTGGTAAATACATAACTCGTCTTCTTAATAAAAAATGAGCTGGTGTAAGCGGAGATGGTTTGTCGACATCTGAATAAATGTAAGTCAACAAAACAATTGGTCATTGCTTCAACTTCAAGTAACAAAGTTTCTAAATCACTCAAGATCAACGAGGACTTTCCTATGATTTTTCGAAGAGTAGTTTTAACTGAGCGAACCATTCGCTCATAAAACCCGCCCCACCAAGCTGCTCTTTCTGTGATATATTTCCATGTTATTCCATTATTAGCATAAAAATTTTTAACCTCTGGGTGGTGGATGGCGTTCCAAATTTGTTTCAGTTCAAGTTCAGCTCTCTTAAATGTCTTTGCATTGTCCGAATAAATAATTTTATACAGACCTCTTCGGGTGATAAATTTTCTGAAGGCATTCAAAAATTCAGACGTGGTCATGTCTTTCACAAGTTCCAGATGCACAGCTCTGGTAACTGAACAGGTAAATAACAGTATCTAGTATTTATTTTCACTTCCCTTCACATAGAGAGGTCCAGCGTAGTCAAGTCCAGTGACAGAAAACGCTGGTGCTTCGTTAATGCGATCACCAGGTAGAGGTGCAATTGATTGCTGACCAGCATGAGCGTTGTACCTCTTGCATACAATACATTTATTTAATATAGATTTTACAATCTGTCTCCCCTTTAATATCCAAAAAATTTCCCGTGTTTGTACAAGAGTACTTGAGACTCCTGCATGCAATACCTTTTCATGAGAGTTTTTTATGATCAAGAAGGTTAAATGATGTTTAGCAGGTAGTAACACTGGATGTTTCAAAGGGTAAATTTGACTTTTGAAGTCGCCCTTGTATTAACAACAGATTTTCTTCTGATAAAATAGGATTCAACTGAAAAATTTTGGATTCTTTAGAAATCGATTTTTTATTTTTTAGACATTTAATTTCTTCGGGAAAACTTTCTTCCTGCACTAATTTTAACCAATAATTTTCTGCACAAAGGATTTCAGTAGCAGATAATTCCGAAAATATTCTTTCTTTTTTGTTGACTTTTATATTAGAAATAAATCTAAAAATCCAAGCAGTCACTCGATACAGTTTAGTCAAGGAACTATACTTTGATATATCCATGATTGGAATTCTCTGCTTATTTTCTTCAACCATGCACTGTAATATCGCTGTGGGTTTTTTAGACTGCTCCTCTATCACATCGGGTAATTTACTTTGAATTAATTTAACTGTAGGCCACTGACTTTCACGACAAGGAAGAAATTCAGGGCCATTAAACCATTTTTTACAATTTACCAATATTTTTACAGAACAACCTCTTGTTAAGAGATCAGCAGGATTTAAATTACCCTCTACATGTTTCCAGGATTCTGGATTAGATAAATTTTGAATTTCGGAAATTCGATTTGAAACAAAAGGTTTCCATTTATTTTTGTTGCCCCTTATCCAGTGTAGTACAATCTCCGAATCTGTCCAAAAAACAATATCAATTACAGGGAGGATTTTCTTGATATAATCCGCAACCCTGGCACCGATAAGTGCACCCATAAGCTCTAAACGCGGAAGGGTTAACTTTTTAAGGGGGCAACCCTAGATTTAGACATTACAAAACAGGTTTTAAAATTATTTTCAGGTGTTTTATATCTTAAGTGTGCAACTGCGCCATAAGCATTAGGGTTAGCATCAGTGAAGACATGCAATTGTAATTGAGTCTTATCTTTACTACATATCGAGTCAAAATAATATCTGGGAATTTTAAGTAGTTTTAGATCTCCAATTTCTGATAACCAAGTTTTCCAGCTATTTACTAATTCCCCAGAAAATTGTTCATCCCAAGAAATTCCCATAACCCACAATTGCTGTAATAAACATTTTACTCTAATTACATAAGGAGCAATAAAACCCGCTGGGTCAAATATCATGGCTGCAATCTTTAACATGTTTCTTTTTGTACATGAAGTATTCTCTATTTTTGATAACAAGGGTCGTAATTCTAGCCCTAAATTATCTTCTTTGTTATCCCAAGTTAAGCCTAAAACCTTTAAAGAAGTATTTCGAGAATCAAGATCAGTAACAGTTAAATTTTCACGAACCCACTCTTTTCGAAGCTCCTCAGAATTTGTCTCAAATTTACTCAAATTCATACCTGCTTCTCTTAAAATATTGGCAGCTTCAAGGGTTAAATTAAGAACTTCATTAACATCATCTCCCCCCGAGAACAAATCATCAACAAAGAGGGATGAATTAAGCATATTAAAAACACTTTCATGAGAAATTTCGTATTTTTTAATATGGTGTTTAATTGTACAGTCACCCAAAAAAAAATCGCCCCCCCCCCCCCCACACCTAATTTCGCCGTAAATTATCGTAGAAACATTTGACTGCTACCGATCGATTTGTAATAACATCTAGTTTATAACGGTATAGTTACATTTTGCCTATGGGGTCGTCTACATATTAAAACTGGCATTAACTTCATTTTTTTCAATAGCAACCCCTATTTTTGACTTCATATTCAGATTTCTGAGATCAAGGCGGTTCGAAAAACATACCTATTTATATACCTTAAATCAATTTTAAATAGAGTTACACGTGAAAATGTATTAGGGGTCCGTCTATACATTTAGAATATATAAATCATGATCTACCACCCATTATACATTATTTATTAAGTTTCACACCGGAAAAAAATTTAAGAAATGTTAATTATAAAAAAAAAAAAAATGACTAATTCACAGAACTTTCTGAGTTAGTTTATGAATTAAAAGATTTTTATTGGTTTCTATTGATTAAACATCGGGTAGTTCACTTCATACGAAGAAAATTAAATAACTTGAATAGATATTAAAATATCTATCAAAAGAGAAAAAAAAAAGGTGAATGGTTTTAAATTTGTTTGAAAATTCAAAATTATTTTAACTGAAGCTGCCGTATAATTGTCTGAAACGGCGGCACTCAACCTGGTTCCCACGACCGTTTCACAGTGACAATGGGAGTTTGTTCCGATACTGCAGTACTTTCATTTTCTTTAATTTAATTGACTTTTTAAAAATATTAAAACAGATTTTTTTATTTTTATTTATTTATTTTTTTAATTAATTATTTTTTTTTTTCATGACATTATTAAAAACTTTTACATAAATCTCCACGATATTCTTTTGCTTTTATATTTTATAATGTGTAACAAATTAATATGCAAAATAATAAATCCTACTACTTAATGGGATGTTCTAAAATTCTACTCTTTAACACAGATACCGAAGTGGACGGTGGGTGTAGAAAGGCTGACTACCCTTAATCTAAATCTTCACTTGAAAAGGTCAAAATGTTATATAACTCTTTTTTCTTAAGGAAAAAAGAAGATAAGGAGGAGGAGGGAAGATCAAAACGAATAGAAAGCATATTAAACGTTAATACCCTTTAAACACTGGAAAAGGGCGGGGTTTTGTATTGTGTGTCATTTGGGAGCTGTAGAGTGCCAGAAAATTACTTTATGTAATAAAACTTTTCATTTAAAGGATATTTAAAGCAGCATTATGTTTAATACATAGACTATTCAGAAAAAAGTACCATTCATCTGGTTCATAAAAAATAAAGAACATTTTCTGGCATTGCTCTATGTATATACATTCTTGTCAACCTAACCCGGAAGATTACTGGTCCCACCCCTTTCCGTACAGTTTTTTCACATCAGTCTTTTTAGCGACATATGTCAGCCATCGGTGGCTGACACTGATCTTTCCATTTAGGCCAAGTCAGCCGGCAGTGTAAAATATGATATAAAACTACACAACTTACATAGTTTTAAGTAATTACTGACACTTTATTTAAAATTTACTTCATGTTTTTTTTTTTTTTTTTTTAATAGGATTATATCGTTAAGGCCTAATGGGGTTTATTGAAACTCGATAAACATAACACGCTTCTAAGCAGCACGTGTGGCCTGAATGGGATTTCCATAAGAATTCGCGTGGCGCTCAATGAGTTAATCGTAAATGTATTTGAAGTTAATTACTCTAAAAATTAAATTGTGTACACACAGGGGCAGGAACTAACAATGTTACGGGTTAGGTTGGCAAGTATGCATATATATTTTGCTTGAATTATAAAAATTTATAACACATTTTCTTCTTTTTTTTAGTATTTTGTGTTTATATGTCTCATTAAAAATAAATACAATATTCATATATAAACATTTCCATACAGTAATGTATATAAACATATTGATTAAAGAAGTTTTGTTGATATTATATAATTATTCTTCTATCTGTATAGTATATTAACACAAATATATTTTGTAAATTTCGCAGCATCGAAAAACAGCAACATAGCTTCCATATCAAAGCTTAATGTAAATAGGACGTAAGCGTACTATAGCTAGTGTTGGAGTTTGAAAAAAAAAAAAAAAAAAAAAGAATAACAGTGGGCTGAAAATAACCCGGAATAAATTAAAATGTTGTTTATTCTAGTTTTAGTCAGGTGATATCACTCGTGCTAAATAGCTGGATCCGCCCTCTCTTAAGCTCAGGTTCAGCTCATCATTAAAATATTGTTTTTAATATCTGCCACACCAAAATGTTCAAAACACAAATGCCAATTTTCATATATTTTGAAATCTTCCCGTTTCAACTTTAAAAGCATTTAGATTAATTTATTTTATTTTGAATTTTTAAATTTAGACGTTTAAAGTCTTTTAAATGAAATTTCAGGATTCTGTAAGATCAATATCTATATATTTGAAAGTAATAAGACAATTCCTTTGTTTTAAATTTTTATTCCATAATAACTGTGACTTTGATTTCGTGATTAGGAAATTGAAAATAAATACTGTTGAGCTATGTTCCAATAATAGATCTCATAAACTTAAAAAAAAATATAAAAATAATAAACCAATTTTTCACTATTTGATTCTGTATTAAAAAACTTTAAATAGAAATTTGATATTTTATTATGTTACATTATGGGATAAATTTTAAATAACACAAAGCTTACAAACGGTACAGTAACCAAATGCAAATATGTCACAACAAAATTTAAACAGAAAATTTATGGTAAAAAATCTTTTTAAAATTATTAAATATTCATAATAATAATAATAAAACGGTTGTCGAATGCATAATTGCTGTTTCATGCAATCAGTTTCGCTGTACCGTGTTTTCTAAAACATGATATTTAACTGGAGGTGTACGTACTCTTGAATATTGAAATGCGAAAAAAAGTGTTACAGGGTTAAAATAGTATTTTAGCAGCGAAAAACTAGAAAAAGATATTTTAAAACTTTAAAATACCTTGCAAATCCTTTCACTTGAGCAGCTTTGGATATATTTCGACTCGCATAAAATTCGCGGTCATCTTCAGCTGTTTGTTATGCTGCTCTGCTGATCTTCGTCTTCATCCTCTTCCACATCATCCTCTTCACCTCCTACGTCATTCTTTCGTCGATGTTTATTTATTATGTGTTGCCAATCCTCAGGTATAATGCTATGCTCTCTTTCATTTACGGCCGTGTTAGATGTTAAAATTTCCAAAGCTTCTCTTTTTAGTGCATAGTTATGTGAGTTATACGGAGCTATTTTAATGGTTTTTAAGGTATCAGGTATTATTGGGTTAGTTTTGTGCGTGCGTGATAAAGCGGTGGAACATCTATTGTATTTAAGGTCGCTGATGTGTTCTATTCCACCGCTTTATCACGCACGCACAAAACTAACCCAATAATACCTGATACCTTAAAAACCATTAAAATAGCTCCGTATAACTCACATAACTATGCACTAAAAAGAGAAGCTTTGGAAATTTTAACATCTAACACGGCCGTAAATGAAAGAGAGCATAGCATTATACCTGAGGATTGGCAACACATAATAAATAAACATCGACGAAAGAATGACGTAGGAGGTGAAGAGGATGATGTGGAAGAGGATGAAGACGAAGATCAGCAGAGCAGCATAACAAACAGCTGAAGATGACCGCGAATTTTATGCGAGTCGAAATATATCCAAAGCTGCTCAAGTGAAAGGATTTGCAAGGTATTTTAAAGTTTTAAAATGTTAATTCGTCCTTTTGTGCATTGCATATATGTAGAAAAAGATATTTAATACTTATGAAGAAAGACTTAACATATTAGGATCGGATATATTCCTCTCTTGTACCGTAAGCCACGCCTTTTCACAATTTTTCTAAAACTTTATAATATAAAACAAAATAATTTTGCATATTTGTAATTAAATCATTTAAGTTTTGTCTTCAATAATCGATGTAGTAAATACCATTGTGATTTATGCATACCAGCATCACATATAGAGTCAAATAGGAATATGCAAATTAGTCTTTTTTTTTAAATAGTGTTTCAGCGAGTCAGAGGCGGGGCTTCTTTTCTTTTGAAATTCTTTCACAATCCCTCACCTACATTGTGATAACTTTACAAAAATATGCCAATTTGTATAATAAACATCGAAATATTGCTTAGGAAACAAAAAAAATAACATAAAGGTAAATTAAAATAGTTTTCCGTCAAATTATATACAAACATTTACTTATAGAGGATACAGATTATAACAAGTGACGCTCCCCTAACAGGAATAAAAAGTGAAATATCACTGTAACTCAAAAAATAATGTTAGGAACGAGCTGTAAATTTGGAAACCCATGTTTTTGATGATGCCCGTTCTATTCGTGCAAAAATTAACATAGGTCATAATTCATAATTTTTTCAAATATGAATTTATTAATAATTTTCATAATTCAAAAAATGTTTTTTTAGCAAAAATTTGCATGGAATATGTTTGGGTCACTTCATTCTAACGAATAAAAAAAACAGAATTTAAATATCATAATTATTTCGGAAGATATGATTTAATGTTTGTCACATTCATTTAACATTAACATCCCCAAACTTTGACAGCTTATAACTCTATGAAAAATTTAGCGAAATATATAAACTATACCATTTTCCGTGATGATTTGATCCAAAGAATTCAAATAAATTATAAAAAATGGGGGTTACCATTGAAAAAAATGAAGTTGATGTCAGTTTTAATATGTAGACGACCCCCTAAGTAAAATCTAACTATAACATTATAAACTAGACGTTATTACAAACTGATTGGTACCAGTCGCATGTTTCTACGATAATTTACGGCAAAATTAGGTGGGGGGGTGGCGTTTTTTGGGGGGGGGTTACTGTACAAGCCAAAATAAAGGGACTACAGGTAACTCCAAAAGTAGCTCTTGTCATTCGATAAGGTATTATTTTTTTCATGATTGTCAAAGTTTTTATAGTATAAAAATCTTAAGTAGTCACGATCTTCCTCCGCTATAGATATTTGGTGAAAAGCTTTTTCAATATCGGCTGAAAACGCAATTTTATGAAATCGAAATTTTAAAATTATGTCCAAAACACAAGGGTTCAAGTTAGGTCCAGGATTTAGATTTTCATTTAAGGATAAACAATTATTTTCTTTGGAGGAGGCATCATAAACAATGCGTACCTTTCAGGGATGGAACACGGGCGCAGAATTCATATCACTCTCAATGTAAGAAAATTTTCTACTTCTTAAATTAACGATATTATAGTTAGGGAAATTTCTTAAACGGATTCCGGTATGAATTCTGCGCCCGTGTTCCATCCCTGACCTTTGTAGTAGTTTTATCCTCTCTCATAACGGGTCTATGGAGCATATAATAACAACCATCAGAAATTTTTTCGGGACATTTTTCTACTATTCCTTCTTTAAGCTGCTCGGTTAAAATAGAATTATAGTCTCTAAATAATATTTCATTTTTCATGAATTTGCTTTCCAAACTGGAAAATCGCTTTTTAGCTACTTCAAGATTATTTCCCAAGAAATCACGAGAATCTTTCCATAATAACCGCGCTTCATAACGACCGTTCACGAATTTTAAATTTTGTTCAAATTCATCTACCATTTCTTGATTAGTAGAATTTTTTTCATTATTCTCCAAAATTCCAATAGATTCAAGATCCCAAAAGGTCTTTAATTGGTTATTTATATTTTCGACAGATATTCTCAAGCAATTTACACCCTTTTTATTAGTCATTATCTGCCCTTGAACTGTATGCCCAAATATAGTGTCTGCGACATATAAATTTTTAGTTAAATTTTGGACAATCCCCCTCTGAATTTTCCATAAATAGTCCGAGCCTAACAAAATATTTATCTCATTCTCGAGACCCGTATCAGCTGGCCTATAGCCTCTTTTTCTCATTAGTTCTAGAATTTCAAGTGTCACTGTTTTTACTACAGCGCCTGTTATATTATCTACAACAAGCGCTTCGATCTTTATAAAGTTGCACGGTTGCGCAATACTACTTAATTCCAGCACCACTGCATCATAACAAGACTCGTAAGGTTGTCTACGGATAAAGGGGTACACTAACAAATTTTCCTGCCTCACAGGTTTCAATTTTAATTTTCTCACTAAAGACCTTTTCACGAAACATTTTTCGGACCCGCTATCACAAAGTATTCTGGCTAAAACGGTATTATTACCGGCCGATACAGATACACAACATGTCTGAAGCAAAGTTGATTTTTGTTTATTAGTTCCCCATCATACTATAGGTATGGAGAACTTAGGTAATCGTGAAAATTTTCGACCTCGGTTTTTTGACGTTTTTACACGTTTTCAGGTGTGAGGAATCCGAAAATGACAAAATTTGTATAGTGTCTGTCTGTAGGGTGTCTGTTAGTGTGTTAGTCTGTTAGTGGGTTAGTGTGTTAGTCCGTTAGTTTGTTAGTCTGTGTACACGATATCTCAAGAACAAATTGTCACAGAGAGGTCAGATCAGTTTTAAAATATTACTTTCGACACTGGCAAGAACCCTATTCATTTGCAACATTCGAATTTAAAAACTTTGTAAGTTATTAGAAATTTACGATTTTCTTAACATGGGAGAATAGGACAAAAATTCACTTAAACGTGCATTAAATGGAAACTTTTTACTGTAAAAATGTCAGACCAGTTTTAAAATATCAGTTTTGATGCCGGAATGAACATCAGTAACTATAAATATGTTACTTTGAAAATTTCGCAAGTTATTGGAAATTTACGAATTTCTTAACATGGCAGTATAGGGCAAAATTTCACATAAACGTCAATTTTGAGAGATATTTTCATCGTAAAGATGTCAGACTACTTTTGAAATATTATTTAGGATACTGGCATGAATATCATAGACTATGATTTTTCCAATTTAAAAAATTCGTAAGTTATTTGGAATTTACGATTTACTTAACATGTCAGAATAAGGCAAAATTGAGCATAAACTTCCATTTTGAGGATCCTGAATACATTAGACAACTTCAAAATTACGTTTATGGTATTTGTTTCAACATGATTGAATACAAATATTCTAATAAGAAAATTTTGTAAATTATTCGTAATTTACGATTTTACCAACATAGCGAAATTGTAAATTTTTCATATAAATATGAATTTTGAGGATTATTGCATTGGAAATAGTAGCATGAAAACTAAACAACGAAATTGATCCTGATGAAATAAATTAATAGATTATAATAAGTAAAATATATCGAAGTGAACGGTGGATAGCCTATTAGGCGGGGATTTCATTCTGTCACTGTATCAAGCTTTGGTCAAATTCTTTTTTTTTTAACATGATTATAATATATCTCGCACTAGAAATTTATGAGAACATAAAAATGATGGGGAACTGAGCAGAGTCCACCTATGCCAACTAGTTTTTTTTGTTCAGACATCATTGATACAATAGTACTAGTTTTTTCTTTTTCATTGTTTTTACTCTTACTTAATTTAGAACAAAACAAATGATTATGTGTCGTATCAAAACATTGTGTACAAGGATTTAATTTAGTTCTGCAATCTCCTGATAAATGCGATTTAAAAAAACACTTATAGCAACGTCCTTCTTTCTTTAATCTATAACGTTTTTGCTCATCCGAAAATTTAGTACATGTCAGACCTCCATGGTTAGAAGCTTTGCAAGATATGCAAAATTGCTTCGCAGAAGCACTTAAAGCTGCAGCCGAAGGGATGTTTTTCTTTGGAGGAAAATTTTTATTTTTACTTTGATAGCTTTTAGATATTTTACTAGGGGAACTATTTACAAGGTTTATAGCTTCACGACATCTCAATTCATTTTTAATAAAATCAGTTAACTCAGTAACCTCAGTGTCTTTATCCGGATCGCGCATTCTGTTAAATTCTAACACGAGTTGCTCAGGCATTAATTTTAATAATATTGGTAACAATAAATGACCATAAGAACCCGATGCGACACCGAGCGACTCCAAATTTCGTATGCAAATTTCTATATTGTCATAGAGTTGTCTCAAGCCTTTTAAGTTAGATGAGGATTTCACTGCTTCAAGATTCAGTATACTTATTACATTTTCGCGTTTTCCGTATCTTTCCTTAAGAAGCTTTAAACTACAAAAATAATTTTCTTCATTTATTTCGAACTCCACTTACAATATTATAAGCAGGGCCCGACAACAAAGATTTCAAGTATTGGAATTTTTCTATTATCGTTAAGCTTGTGTTTGCATCAATAGTGTTCGAGAAAGTATTAAAAATATCAAGAAATTTGCTTGTTTCACCGGTGAATTTGTCCAAAGATAACTTCGGTAATTTTACTGCCGATGCTTGTCTACTATTAGAGTCAGAATCCGAAAAACCTTCATTTTTGGCACCGGCATCACAAATTTTATTTTCGGTAACAGAATTACACTTCTTAAGACGATTTTAAATTTTAAACTTAAAAATTTTTCAGAATATTCTTCAACATATTTTATTTCTTTTTCGTATTCTGCCTTATCAGATATTGAATTGTCAACTTCGGAATTTAATTCTTTTAATTCCTTTTCTTTTTCCATTAAAATATCATGTGTTTCTTTTAACGAATCAATATCCGTGTTCTCTATATCAACAGCAAATAAAGCTTCTGCGCTTCTGCTTTTGTTACTAATTTTGTAATTAACGTTCTAACTGTTGAACGTTTAGTTTTAATTTTTTCTAACGTATTCATGTTTAATCTCAAAATATAAACTCAATAAATTATTTCTCAAAATTATTAAACATATTTTCAAAATAGCAAATCAAAATCAAAATCATTTATCATTCTAGATTTTTTAATCAATCATTCAATATATATATTTTCAAATAAACATATAAACAAAGTATTTTATTTAGTTAGTTTTTCATTCAAAGTAATATGCATTTCGTAATAACAATATTTATTTAAATCAGTATGACTTTTTTTTTTTTTTTTCAATATATTTTCATGAATATATTTTTCAACAATTTCAAGATTTATTTTATTTATTTCCTGCAAGTATTTTCAAATTCTTATTTTTCAAGTATTCAAGAAAATTTTTAGTATAATTCGAAATATATTTCAAACAGGTACTTTTTTATTTCAAGAACTAAAAAAATATCAAAAGTATCTGTGGTATATTTATGTGTGTGGCAACACTGATATTATGTATTACCAAGTGGCAACTCTCCTATATTGTCGATATTCCATATTCTCTTTATTATTTATATCTTATTCTCTTATATCGCGATGTTGCTGCTTATGCTCCAATTTTAGTTAAATAAAGCTTCGAATTGAGCTCCTATTTATTGTAATGCAATATTTATAACAATTTATTTAACTAAAATTCATATCGAAAAACCAAAACGCATTTACTGACAAGATGGAACGACTGTTGCCACCTGGGTACAACTATAGTATTTCCCTTCAGCTGAATTTGGCGATTTTTCTTTGGCGCTGATTTGAACGATAACGATATCGTTCTGGATTGTTTGCGATATAATATGGCAGCCTATATGCTATTTATTTTGGATTTATGATTTTAAGATTTATAATTTAGCTTACGATTTTAACATATACTAGCTGGAACCCGTCGACTTCGACGGTCACTTTATTGACCGTAATGTTTCAAAAATCATCGTATCATTATTTAAATGTATTTCAAGTTAAAACATCTAATATAATTTGCAACATTTCACTTTAAAAAAAAAGAAATTCGGAAAAATGGTTATAAATTGAAATACTATACATGACATCACTTTCTACAAAGTACTGTCAATGTGACATCAAACTGACTCCAAATAAAACAGTTGCTATCTTTTATTTTCTGTTTCTTTTAATACTAAGGCTACATGTTAGCTGACCCGATCGGCGTTGCCCGGACCCATGATAATAACCTTAATTGAACCTTAAATTCGTATGATTTTATATCTTTAACTCGATTTTGTTTGAATTTCTATTTTTAAATAAAGGCATCGCGAAAAAAATAATCAGCTGTAACAAAAAAATTACCTCGAACCGAACGAAACTCAGTCTTGTGACACCGATGTCTGCGGCAGCACATACGTGAGCCGCTAATAACATAAAAAAAAATTCCCAAAAATTAACCTGCAACCGAAAGAACCCACCCGGTGTTGCCCGGGCCCATGATAGAAACCTTAAATGCACCTTAAATTTGTATGGTTTTATATCTTTAACTCGATTTTGTTTGAATTTCTATTTTTAAATGAAAACATCACAAAATAATAATAATAATAATAATAATAATAATAATAATAATAATCTGTAACAAAAAAAATTACTTCAAACAGAACGGAACTCGGGTTCGTATCCCAGTGCCTGTGGCACGTATATTCAGGCCGCTATTAACATGAAAAAATTCTCAAAAATTAACCTTGAACCGAACGAACCTCTGACTCGTGTTACCGCTGCCTGTGGCTGCGGCACCGTATAGCGGGCATGCTACGCACGCACTGCACAATCCACTTTCCTCCAACAGGGAGCGCAGTATGTTGTATACGAACATCACCAATCACCTTGAATTTCCAAGACCTTTCAAATAAGGTGTCACATGGTGGTGTCAACTGCAAAATCCTTTAGTTGCACTTTCCACCGCCAGGGGGCGCAGTTTGTGCTGTACGAACATCACCAACGGTGAGGAAATACCAAGACCTTTAAAATAAGATATAACATGATAGGGTCTACTACAAAATACCTAGTTCCATTTTTCACCACCAGGGGGCGCACTACATTGTATACAAACATCCCCAATCAACATGAAATTTCAAGACCTCTATCACCAATCGCCTTGGATTTCCAAGACCTTTTAAATAAGGTGTCACATGGTTTTGTCAACAGCCAAATCCTTTAGTTGCTTTTTCCACCGCCAGGGGGCGCACTGTGTTCTGTACGAACATCCCCAACGGTCAGGAAATACCAAGACCTTTAAAATAAGATGTTATATGATAGGGTCTACAGCAAAATCACTTAGTTCCATTTTTCACCACCAGGGGTCGCACTATACTGTATACAAACATCCCCAATCGACATGAAATTTCAAGACCTTTAAAATGAGGTGCTACATGTGTGGGTCTAGAGCGGATTTCCCTCTCAAACTAACTTCCCCCCTTTCCCCTCCCCTCCAAATCTACTTTCCCCCTTTTTCCCCCCCTTTAAAATCGAAAATTCCAAATCCGCAGAAAGCGATTTTTTAGTATTCGACTCTAGTCCCCATATGTACAATTTCTTCACCGTGAAGTAATTTGAAGCTTAGTTAAGCTCGTAAACGTGTTTTTAAACCGAAACGGGTGGTTTCCCACCCGTTTCCGCCGGGGGAGAAACCGTTCGACTTTTTTTTTATTTTTCTCTTCTCATAGCACATCTACAGACCAAGACCTTTCTTTAGACACCTCAACCAAATTTTTACACCGAGTAGTTCTCTCAATCCGCGATTGTAATGAAATGCTCGCCCTCTGGTGGGCTAAGGTGAAATTATCATACCACTGGAAGCTTTCACGCTGAAACTATGATAGAACAACAAGAAAGAACAAAATACATACACGTGGATATTATATTTACTAACAACTGCAGTGTTGAGAAAGCGCCATCTATAGTTCATTACAAACGCGGATATAGTGGAGACAGGCAAAAACATGTTTCAAATTAATATATAGATTTTTTTTTCAAATAATTGATTTACACCAAACGCAGGAAAATCTTGAAAAATTCTTGAAAAAATTGAATGTAAAGTTGATTGTGCACGCATAACTTTACTCAAACTCAACGAATTTAAGCAGTTAATAGCTCAAAAGAATGAGCTTGATCCACTGAGTGTTCTTAGACTTGTGTCAACAGCCTACGTTAATTAGAACTCTAGTAAAGGAAAATCTTGAAAAAATTGAATGTAAATTTGATTGTGCACGCATAACTTTCCTCAAACTCAACGAATTTAAGCAGTTAATAGCTCAAAAGAAAGAGCTTGATCCACTGAGTGTTCTGAGAGTGAAACGATCAAGATCCATTCATTAGAAGAGGAGCTATGAGAATTCGAATTGCTTGAGTGAATGTGTCCCATAAGAAATGTACAGGGAAGAATCGCGTTTGAGTATAACTTGAGTAAGGTGGGAGTTGAGTAAATTTCAATGATTGATGACATATCTGTGTCTAAATACCTTTCATTAAAAAAAAAAATGAAGGAAATCTTCCGGATAGAACGACCAGACGGACTGACTTTAGTTTTCATAAATTTTTTTAATATATAAGATGCTATATGATTTTTAGATTTATGATTTAGCCATAATCGCCAACGAAAAATCGCCAAATCTAGCTGAGGGGAAATACTATAGTTGTTCCCTTTTTCGAACTCTTTATCTCAAGTAACTGACATTACAGATGATCATAAGCTACAAGCGTTATGCAATTATGTTTCCGCAAATGTTTTTCAATACATAAGTGACTGTGAAAAGTATGACGACGCTATCGAAATATTGGATTCTTTGTACATTACAAAGAGAAACGAAATCTTTGCCAGACACTTCTTGGCGTCAAGAACACAACAGTCAAGCGAATCTGTAGATGAATATCTGCAGATACTAAAACAAATGAGCAAGGAGTGCGATTTCAAGGCCGTTACAGCCGAACAGTACAGAAACGAGTATGTTAGGGATGCCTTCATTCGGGGCTTAAAAAGTTCACGCATTCGGGAACGTCTTCTAGAAAATACGATTATTACTCTAGAAAAGGCTTACGATCAGGCTAGAGCTCTAGAACTAGCCTAACATCTCTCTGCTTCTTATTCAAGTATAACATATTCAACACCTGTGGCGGCTACTGAAGAGCCAATAAGTCACATTGAAGAAGTTCAGTCTGCAGCGGTTACTCAGGTTCGATCTGGGAAATGTTTCTTTTGCGGGTATGATCGCCATTTACGAAGTGTCTGCCCTGCTAAAGAGGCACTATGCCGTGGATGCGGTAAAAAGGGGCATTATCAAAGAGTATGCAAGTCAAAATCTTTGCGCAACACTACAAATTCGACTGCAGCAACCTACACCTTAGCATCGGTATCTGCAGTTCCTAATTGTCTCCAAAAGTCACTAACTAAAGCCCTGATTAATGGTATCGAACTAAATGCTTTGATTGATACTGGCAGCTCTCTCAGTTTCATAAATCAGCGTTTTGTGGAAAAGTGTCGAATTCAAACTAAACCATACTTCGGCAGAATAACAATGGCTAATCCCTCCCTGAGTTCGGACATTACAGGTTGTTGTACAGTAACTGTAAAATTACAAAACCATTTATATAGAAATGCTGAAGTTTTGATCATGAAAAATCTTTGTGCAGATTTACTAATCGGTCACGACTTACTAAAAGACCATTCTTCAGTTGAGATTGATTTCAATGGGGACAAACCACCACTTAAAATATATTCTCTGGCGATGGTCCTTGTACCTCCTGTCTCACTCGTTTCTAATTTAACACCAGACTGCAAACCTATCATTACTAAATCAAGGCGTCAAACTGAGGAAGACAAGCTATTTATAGCTGCAGAGATAAGTAGACTATTGAAAGAAGGTGTAATTGAGCCAAGTGACTCTCCTTGGCGTGCTCAAGCATTTGTAGTGAGAGGAGAACACCTCAAACCCAGAATGGTTGTAGATTATTCACAGACAATAAATAAATTTACAATGCTTGATGCCTATCCTCTGCCCAAAAATGAAGAGCTGATTGCACGCGTATCCAAATATGAAGTATTTAGCACTATTGATCTTAAGAGCGCTTACCACCAAGTACCCATCAAGCATTCTGAGAAACATTATACAGCCTTTGAGGCTGATGGTAAATTATATCAGTTTCTTCGAGTACCCTTTGGTGTTACAAATGGAGTTGCTAGTTTCCAGAGAACCATAGACAAAATAATTGCAAATGAAATGTTAGAAGGCACTTTTCCTTACCTTGATGATGTAACGATATGTGGGAAAAATCAAGACGAGCATGACCGTAACTTAGAGAAATTTATGTCTGCTGCCAAGAAATATAACTTGACATTAAATGACGATAAATGCTCATTTTCTACTAAATCTGTAAAATTATTAGGATACTCTATTACAACAAAATAATAAAACCTGATCCTGATAGACTTGCACCCCTAATGAACATGCCTATCCCTAAAGACATTGCCTCCTTACAGCGAGCCCTAGGGATGTTTGCCCATTATTGTCGTTGGATCCCTAATTTCTCTGAAAGAATTCGGCCTTTGCTAACGAAAGGCCCTTTTCCCCTTACAAAAGATGCTGCTAAAGCATTTAATTCTCTAAAATCTGATATAGCTGATGCTTCCTTAGCTACTATTGAAGACAATATTCCTTTTAGAGTGGAGACTGATGCGTCAGAATTCGCCATCGGGGTCACCCTAAGTCAGGCTGAATGTCCTATAGCATTCTTCTCTAGAACATTGAATGCATCTGAACGAAGGCATTCCTCTATTGAAAAAAAAGCCTATGCTATTGTAGAGTCTCTACGAAACTGGAGGCACTACTTGATTGGCCGTCACTTTGAGGTCTTCACAGATCAAAGATCAATGCCATAGTAGTAAGATTAAAAATGAAAAAAATATGAGATGGAAATTGGAACTTGCTTGTTTCAAATTTGACATAATATACCGTCCGGGGAAAAGAAATGCAACAGCCGATACATTATCTAGAATAACTGCAGCTATAAACCCACAAGTGAATTTAAAGGAGCTGCATGACGCCTTGTGTCATCCCGGAATTACACGAATGTACCATTGGGTTAGGTCTAAAAAACTTACCTTTCTCTCTTGATGACATCAAAAAGGTCATAAACTCGTGTTATTGCTGTAATGAAGTAAAGCCACGTTTCTGTAAAAATGAAGGAAAATTAATTAAAGCAACTGCTCCATTTGAAAGATTGAACCTAGATTTCAAAGGCCCTTTACCCTCAGTTTCTAGAAATCGTTTTCTTCTTACTATCGTGAACGAGTTTTCGAGATTCCCTTTTGCAATTCCTTGTTCTGATATGTCAGCTGCTACTATAATTACTAACTTACAGAATGTTTTTTCTATTTTTGGAATTTCCGCATACATACACTCTGAGAGAGGACCATCATTTATGTCTAGGGAGTTGAAATCCTTCCTAACATCACTTGGAATTGCAACAAGCCGGACTACCGCATACAATCCTTCGGGTAATGGCCAGGTAGAAAGATATAATGCAATAATATGGAAATCCATACAATTGGCATTACACTCTAAGAAAATGAAAATCGAACGTTGGGAAGAGGTAATTCAACCAGCCCTACACTCAATCCGCTCTCTCCTATGTACTGCTACCAATGTTACACCTCATGAGCTGCCCGTGCTAGAAGATCCCACAACGGAAGCTCACTACCTACCTGGCTATCTCATCCTGGACCCGTACTGATGAGAAACCATATCCGAACTAATAATGTATGAGCCTATTGTTCAAGAAGTCGAACTCATTGAAGCAAACCCAGATTATGCTCATGTTAGATTACCTGATGGACGGGAAACCAGTGTTTCTATACGACACCTAGCTCCTAGAGGAGAAATCTCTACACCTACTATAGATAAAACAGACGTTGATGACAATCAGTTGCACCCACCTTCCTCGTTTCACCAGAATTCTAAGTTGGTCGATAGGTCTCTAGAACCCGCATCTCCTGAGAATAGTGCTTCACCAAGACCTAGCAATCCAGAACTTCTCCTGGAGAGTCCCCAGCTCAGGATAATTCGCCTGATGGTCCATCCTTACGTCCTAAAAGACAGAGGCGCCAACCAACCTATTTGATGGATTATATAACAGACTGAACTAACTTTGGGGAGGGGTGATTGTGGTATATATATGTGTGTGGCAACACTGATATTATGTATTACCAAGTGGCAACTCTCCTAGACATATTCCATATTCTCTTTATTATTTATGTCTTATTCTCTTATATCGCGATGTTGCTGCTTATGCTTCAATTTTAGTTAAATAAAGCTTCGAATTGAGCTCCTATTTATTGTAATGCAATATTTATTACAGTATCCTACTTTTTTTCCCGGGTTTCGGCACCATGAAGAAAATGATCATGTAATCCATGCCGAAATGTTTATATTCCACGTAATATATTTCAAGATTTCCAAAATTGGAGGTGGGAAAGCTTTTTAAATTATTTTCACGCACATGAAACAAAGATTTTTCAGAAGACAGTGATTCAAATTTCACAAATAAAAAGATATCCAGGTTGTCAATTTTCTTGCTTTATATTAATCACACAAATAAAATATATTTACAGATTAGCACATATATTTACATTGAAATAATCAAGAAACATGATTATCGGGTTTTAGCCTGCCGTTAAAAACGGCCATTTTCAAGAGAACTTTTTATGCTTCCATCTTCTGTCGAATGCAAGTTATTCTGACGAATTTTCAGTTTCCATGTGGTTAACAAAAAACCAATAAAATAAAATAAGTATACAAGTCATAATTACTTGTCTGGCATCTGGTGGTTATAATTGAGCAAGTTGCTCAAGCAAGAAGTTCCAGGGGGAATTAAATGAGCATGATGAAATCAATCTTATATACATTATAAATATGAATGTCTGTGAATTTATTTGACTGAGTTTCACGCCAAAACTGCTTGACGGATTTCGATGAAATTTGTAATGGAGATAGCTTATACCCTAACTTAAACTTAAACTGAACAGGAAAGAGAACTTGCCATCTGCACAAAGAAAAGGTTACATGTAAAAGCTTTACGATCACGAGCAGGTACATGGAGTAAAGAGTTAATTGAAAGTTCATAATATTAACACTTCCCCTTAAACTTACAATTCTGTTATTTCCACCATACCAAGAGCATTTCTTAATAGTTCAAAACGTGCTTTTGGCAGCGCTTTTGTAAAAATATCTGCAAGTTGATTTTCACCATCAATATGTTGAATATTGAGTTTACCAGATAAATATTTTTCACGTACAAAATGAAACTTGATGTCAATATGTTTGGTTCGTTGGTGAAATTCTGGATTTTTCACCAAACGAACTGCACTTGCATTATCCACTTTCAGGGTAGGTATAGTTGCTAGTGGGGCAATGTCATCAAAGAAACGTGTCAACCAAACTATTTTTTTAGTTGCCTCACATGCAGCTACATATTCTGCTTCTGTGGTACTTAATGACACACATTGCTGTCGACGACTAGCCCAGCCAATGGCTGCTCCACTATATTTAAACACAATACCAGAGACATTTTTTCTCGTTGTTATCTCACTTGCGTAATCTGCATCACTATATACCTCCAAGGTTCCAGGCTGGAAACCAGATGTGAATATCAATGCTATATTATATGTTCCTTTGACGTACTTCAGAATTCTTTTAACCATTGACCAATGTCTTTGTTCAGCTTTATCTAAAAATTGCTAACAATATGATACAGCAAAGGCAATATCAGGGCGAGTAGCAACTGCCATGTACATCAAGCTTCCAACAGCCTGTCTGTAAGGGATTTTCTCCAAATCAACTTTTAGAGAATCTTCCCCTGAAAGATTGCCTCTTTCCATGGGTGTAGAAACAGGGTTGGCATCTTTCATGTTGAACTTTTCCAAAACCTTGTAAGCATAATTTTTCTGACTGATTGCAATATCACCACTTTTCAGCTTTTTTATTTCTAAGCCAAGGTAGTATTCAGCATCTTTATGCGTCACTTTAAACTCATGCTGCAATTCCCGAAGGAAATTATTCTTTATTTGTGGAGTCGTGGCAACAAGACCATCATCAACATATAATGCTAATAATAACTTCTGTTGTTTGTCATTGTTGGAAAACA
Source organism: Salticus scenicus (assembly GCA_963930645.1). Taxonomy (NCBI): domain Eukaryota; kingdom Metazoa; phylum Arthropoda; class Arachnida; order Araneae; family Salticidae; genus Salticus; species Salticus scenicus. Next base: position 50,653,613 of record OZ005649.1, read on the forward strand.
GACATGGATCAGCATTACTTGCTTTTAAACCATACTTTTCTAGAAATTCTTTGAATCGCTTATTCCAACATCTCGGTGATTGTTTTAGTCCATAGAGACTTTTTACTAATGGACATACTCGACCTGAGTTGTCATCATAACCTTCTGGTTGTTTCATGTAGATTTCTTCCTCTAATGTCCCATACAAAAAGACAGTTTTCACATCAAACTGTGTCAGCTCCAAGCCCTCATTTGCAGCAACACTGATCAAAGCGTGGATACTTTGAAAACGTGCCACCGGACTAAACGTTTCAAAACAATCTTCTCCTTTCCTTTGTGAAAAACCTTTTACCACCAACCTAGCTTTGAATCTATCGATTTCACCACTGGCATGATACTTCACTTTATACACCCATTTATTTGCAATGGCTCGTCTTCCTTCTGGTAGGTCTGTTAAATACCATGTTTTATTCTCAGATAACGATTTAATTTCTTCATCCATTGCGATCTGCCATTCATTGGCATTTTCAGATTTTATTGTTTGATAGTAATGTTCTGGCTCAAGCTGTTCTGCAATACAACATTCAATAAGGCGAACAGGTGCTTTCAGTCCTTTTCTATCCCTCAATTCTCGAACACAGTTTACATCCTCAGGAGTGTCATCTGAATCAAACTCAGTTTCAGTAGTGGGTGTAATATCTGGTGGTTCAACATTAGATTCTGGTTCAACTCTGACAATGGCTCACGCTGATGCTGATTCAGGAGAAAATACTACATCTCTTGTTCGTTCTATCTTTATTTTGTCTTTGAACCATACACGATAACTATCAACTTCATCTAAATAGCCAACTAAGATTCCTTTTTGACCTTTTGGATCCCATTTCTTATGTTTCTGCTTAGGAGTATGGACAAAACACTCTGTGCCAATGATTCTAAAGTGGTCTAGTCTTGGAGTTGTACCCCAAAAAACTTCATAAGGAGATTTTCCTTCAATTGCTGATGTTCCAGCACGATTCAATATGTGCACTACAGCATTGACTATTTCAGCCCACAATGATTTTGGCAAATCCTTAGCAATCATGATTGATCGAGCTAGATCAACAACAGTTCTGTTATTTCGCTCAGCTGATCCATTTTGTTGAGGTGTATAGGGTGTAGTATAGCGAAACTGAGTTCCCATTTTCTGCAACAAACTTTTGAGATCTTTGTTATTATATTCTAATCCACCATCACTAAGTATTGCCTTGATAGGTTTCTGCGTTTGATTTTTAAAGAAAACACAAAATTCTTCAAATTTTCTCACAACTTCTGATTTATGTTTAAGAAAATACACTTTTCTGTACTTAGAATAATCATCAGTAAAACAAACAAAATAATTAGAACCACCTACTGATTTTTCCTCCATAGGTCCACAGACGTCAGTATGTATAATCTCACCAATATCCTTTGCACGTTGCTGTCGTTTTTGAAATGGTAATCTATGTTGCTTACCTAATACGCATGCTTCACAGAATTCATTACCATTTTGCACATCAATACCTTGAGATTGAAGAAATTTTTTCACATGTTGCTTATTCAAATGTCCTAGTCTCTCATGCTAGATTTGGAGAGAGTTCACTTCATTCAATTGAACTTCCGAAGAGGACGTTGTAATAGTGCTGAGCACACTTACTTGAGGTACAACCATTTTACATAAAAGTCTGAATAAATTTCCATTGCGTATTCCAACAGCAACGACACCTTTCGGCTTTATAAATTCACATTTTTCATTTGACATGTTGAACTTTGACCCATGATCTAATGCTTGACTTACAGAAAATAAATTTCTTGAAGAATCTGGAGCATATAGTACATTTTCCATTACACTGTCTTTCCAGCTACCATGTACAAGCATTTTCACAAATATCTTGCCATGGCCGTATGCTTTCATTGTTGAGCTATTTCCAACTCTCACTTCTATTGGGCATTTATATTTTGTAAAACTTTGAAAGCAATCATTTCTGTTTGTGATATGTTGTGTGGCCCCTGTGTCAATTACCCATGTGTCATCACTACCAGCTGCAAGACATTCACTTATAAAAACCTCTTCTTCTTTAGACCTTTTATCATGCACAGTATTTTTCTTATAGTTACAATTATTTTTCATGTGGCCTCGTTTTCCACATTTGAAGCATTTATATTGCTTTCCCTGTTTATTTGCAGGCCTTTCAAATTTGGCTGTGCTACCTCGAACTTTCCCCAAATTGGATTTGGCATGTAAAGCAGTAAGTTCAGTTTCTCGAGAAGAAGATTCTGTCAGTCTTCTCTGCTCTTCTGCAACCAACAGTTTTTTCAATTCTGTTAGTGTTTATTGCTCTTCAGGCCTTGTACACCAAGACATTTTCAGGGGTTCAAAATCACTAGATAAAGTTTCCAAGAGTTTACTCATTATTACAAAGTCATTGGGTTTAATATCTAAATCAGACATACGTGAAACTAGGCGCTCCAATTGCGCTATATGCATAGCCATTGTACTTGTAGGATCTCGTGTAAATGATGAAAATTGCAACTGACATGCATATTGTGCTTGCGTGTTTTTCTGTTCAAACAATTCATGCAATTTTACCCATATTTCCCTGGCAGTTTTACACATCGCTACAAGATCACATATTCTAGAATCAAGTGTCCGGGAAAAGATTCCTCGAGCAGCTCTATTACCTTTATCAAACTTGGTTAACACACTGTTGTATGCATTTCGAATATCTGCTGTAGCATCTCCGGGAACCGGTTCTGGCTTTACGATTTCGCCAATACACACCTGGTATGCGTTTTCCTTTTCCATAAGCAGGCCTTCTACCATCCATTTCCACCTTACCCAATTTTCTGAGCCAAGAAGTTTATCTGTCGTAAATATTTCCATAATTAGCTATTAATTATATCGCCAAGATCAGTTTTACACCGTGAATCTCGATCACCTTGAATAGGCTTACTTCGATACTTTTCACTTAACTCTGGCGCAGTAGGACACGAATCTGGGCCCCATAACATGTTGACACTTTAACAAAATTAAGTAGCAGAGATTAGATCTTGAGTTTTAATTAACGTAGTAACAGAAAACGACAAATTTTGTAGTAGTTACATAGGATATAAACCAAACGCCATACGAATGCTACAACATCAATAAACTGAACAGGAAAGAGAACTTGCCATCTGCACAAAGAAAAGGTTACATGTAAAAGCTTTACGATCACGAGCAGGTACATGGAGTAAAGATTTAATTGAAAGTTCATAATATTAACATTGTTTTTGTGTTTTTTATGCATAAAATAGCAATTTTGTATTCTGAGAAAAAACTAATAAATTAGCCATTTAAATTTTATCCATAATTTAATTGTTGCCAATATTTTTTTTTTTTTTATACACAATAAAAAAAGAAAAGAAAAAGTACATCTTATACTATTAAGTGAGCAATATTTGTATATATGTATATTTCACTGTTCTCGAAAACGGTAGTTCGGACAGTCACGAGATTTAACACAAAGGTGCCCCCCGAAGGATCATTGTGCACACCGAAGTCAGAATTTCGAATTTTTGTTTAGTTTTCTTTTAATTAATAAAAATATGAAAAGAATAAGCTAATAATAGCAAAAAATTAGCCATTTAAATTTTATCCATAATATAATCGTTGCCAAAAAAAAAAAAAAAATACGAATTTATTTATTTATTTATTTATTTATTTATTTACAGAAAAATAATTACATTTATCTAAATGTGAACAATTAAAAAATATAAACAAAAATTATGCATCTCACAAAAATTGACGTCATTTTTAATTTAAAATTTCTTTTACACATTGATAAAGTGCTAATACGCAAGCGAAGTGATGACGTCACTGGCCGTTCGTAGATGCAAGAAAAATATTTCCTATGTTAAACGTCCATTGGATTTTTTGTAAAAAATTATTAAAAATCAAGGAAAATTATTTCCCGATTTTAACACCTATATTTAGGTATAGATATGTATTAGTTATCATGTCCATGCGTTAGATTAAGTTATTTTTGTTGTAAAATTGACAAAATTTGAATTTTTAATTTCAAAACTCTAGAAGAAAAAAAAAAAAAAAAAAAAAAAAGGCAAATTTCCATATTCGATTGAAAACACAAACATATCATTTCAAAAGATGATATTTACACAATAAATATACAGCTAATATACTAATTAAAAGGAAAATGATAAATATTCTATCATAATTTGAAGTCAAATTTGTTTTCAAATGTCTAAATAAAGTATCTGATATAAGATACTAATATTGCAGTGGAATAGATTTGATATCGGTCATCCTTGGCAAAAAGAAAAAAAAAAAAAAAAAAAAAAAAAACGCAAAATTATTTGACGAACATAATTTAATTCCTTTCAAAAATCATGGTTATTTTAACAACTTATATTAAGAGAGTAATGAATAATTTCGTACAATGCATATTACGAAAATATACATCTGGCATGTATATTTTCGTATGACATTTTTGATCACCAAATACAATAAGCGCCAACTAAGACAGAGTTTTGAAATTTAAAATTAAAATTTTGTCAATTTGACAGCAAAATAACTCAATCTAACACATGCACATGATAACTAATCTATACTAATATTATAAATGCGAAAGTTTGGATGGATGTTTGTTACTCAATCACGCCACAACGGCTAAACGGATCTGGATGAAATTTTGTACAGAGATATATAATAGTCTGGAATAAGACATAGGCTACTATTTATACCGGAAAAATGTAAATTTTTAATTAATCTTCTCTTCTATATAATATAGATATTTCTTCTATAATAACACTTTAAAATAATTTATTTTAATTTTTAATTGTTGCCAAAGAATATTTCACGCGAATAATAATAATAATAATAATAATAATAATAATAAATTAAATACTAAATTTGTTAGGCACATGACAACATGACGTCATTATCAAAATTAAATAATAAGAAAATGAACGCTAATTCAGATCTGTATTAAAGAGCTTTATTTGTTGATAATCCTGGGTATATTTTTAATTTTAACACTGAAGTAGATAGGACATTTTTCGCCAAGGACTCTATTTTTGTGACAGCAACATTAAGCCAAGTAGTCCATAAAAAATATAAACAAATCTGTACATATAAAAGAGTAAATTCACTGACTCAACACTGCCATGACGATTCTGTGGGAAAGAGAGTCACAAATTTTAGTGACCAGGTTGGTTTTTGGAGCCTGACCCCCCCACTAAGACGGAATTTTTGCAAAATGCCCCCCCCCTGTCCCTCTTGGGGGGGGGGGGCAGAAGGCATAACTCGGCTCCAAATTACTTAACTGTGAAAAAATTGCAGATGGAAAGAACAGACTTGAGTACAAAAAAATTATTTTCTGCGATTTTGGAATTTTGGATTTTTAAGGGGGGGGGGGGAAGGGAAGGGAAAAGGTTTTCAAAGAATGGTACTCAACACATGAGGAAATCGAACTGAACACACACTACAAAGCGATTTTATGAAATTCCACCCTACCGCCCTTTGGAGAATGGGGGGCAAAAACATCTATTCATGCGTAACGCTCCACTAAATTATCTTAGGTTGGAAATTTTTTATGTAAGGGACGATTATATGTATCTAACTCATAGTATGGAGAGATTTTGCGAAATTCCCTCCTCCTTCCCTCCTTTAAGAGCGGGGGGAGAGATTAAAAAAAAAAAAAAAGTTTTAAAGCATAGCTCAGCATTAAATAATTTCAGGATCTCAATTTTTTGATGTGTTGGTTAGGTATGTGTATGCAACATGCAATATAAAGTAATTTTGGTAATTTACCCTTCCCTTTGGGGCGGGCGGGGCAAAAATCACATTTTGAAGCTTAAATCCGTCCAAATTACCTAAGAATGGCGAATTTTGGTGTGTGGGTGTTAATTAAGTGTGCGAAATATGCACTTTGATGAGATTTTATAAAACTTTCAACTTTGACCGCGAGGGAGGGGGAGTAAAAAGCAGGTAAGGGACTGCCGAAGGCATTGGGGCTCCAGACTCGACTGTGACGAGCGAGAATACCGCTACAGAAAGTAGCAGGAACTTAAACTTAGATTTTGACGGATTTCAATGATTTTTTTTTAAAGATATTTTATTATTATTTGATATGCTGTTTTGGGGATTCATTTCAATATAATGACCAGCGAAGCGGGCAAAGCCTGCTAGTATAATAATATTACTCATTATAAATTTCCTAAACGATCATTAAAAATGAAATATTAAAGTATTAGATTATGATTTGAGCTCAACGGAAAATGCAAATTGTGCTCACGATCACTGCGGCAACAAACTGTACAACATGTGTACCATCTAGAAAAACCAAAGGAACCATATGTCCCACTTTCACAATTGCCCCTGCAGTTAATTTTTGTTTTTATTTAGACAGAATATTGCTGTTTCTATTTTAATTTGACCTAATAAAGCCCTACTTTACCCTATTTTTTGGAAAGAAAAAAAAAAAAAAACTGATAGTGCAAGGTTGTTTAATGCATCTACTTTCCATAACTGGCTGAAAATGGGGCATTTGTGGGTGCTGCTAAGGTGGGTTATGATATCGATTATTAGTACATGGCAATTAGAAATAATTTACTACTAGCTGGTACCCGTCGAATTCGACGGTCATTTTATTGACCGTAATGTTTCAAAAATCGTCGCATCATTATTTAAATGTATTTCAAGTTAAAACATCTAATATAATTTACGACATTCCACTTAAAAAAAAAGAAATTCGGAAAAATGCTTATAAATAGAAATACTATATATGACATCACTTTCTACAAAGTACAGTCAATGTGACGTCAAACTGACTCCAAATAAACAGTTGCTATCTTTTATTTTCTATTTCGTTTAATACTAAGACTACATGTTAGCTGACCCGCCCGGCGTTGTCTGGGTCTATGATAATAACCTTAAATGAACCTTAAATTTGTATGATTTTATATCTTAAACTCGATTTTGTTTGAATTTTTATTTTTAAATAAAAGCATCGCGAAAAAAAAAAAATAATCAGATGTAACATAAAAAAAAAAAAAAAAAAAAAAAAAATTACCTTGAACCGAATGAAACTCTGCCTTGTGACCCCGGTGCCTGCGGCAGCGCATACGCCGGCCGCTAATAACATAAAAAATCCCCAAAATTAACCTGGAACCAAACGAACCCGACCGGCGTTGCCCGGGCCTATGATAATAACCTTAAATGAACCTTAAATTCCCATGATTTTATATCTTTAACTCGATTTTGTTTGAATTTCTATTTTTGAATAAAAGCATAGCCTCGCAAAACAAAATAATCAGCTGCAACAACAACAACAACAAAAAAAAAAAAAAAAAAAAAAAAACCCTCGAACCGAACGAAAGTCTGCCTTGTGACCCCGGTACCTGCGGCAGCGCATACGCGGGCCGCTAACAACATAAAAAAAATTCTCAAAATTTAACCTGCAACCGAATGAACCCGCCCGGCAATGCCCGGGCCCGTGATAATAACCTTAAATGATCCTTAAATTTGTATGGTTTTATAACTCGATTTTGTTTGAATTTCTATTTTTAAATGAAAACATCACAAATAATAATAATAATAATAATAATAATAATAATAATCATCTGTAACAACAAAAAAAAAAAAAAAAAAAAAAAAAAAACACCTGAAACAGAACGGAACTCGAGTTTGTGACCCAGTGCATGCGGCACGTATATGCAGGTCGCTAATAACATAAAATAATTCTCAAAAATTAACCTTGAACCGAACGAACCTCTGACTCGTGTTACCATTGCCTGTGGCTGCGGCACCATATAGCAGGCATGCTACGCACGCCCTGCAAAATCCACTTTCCTCCACCAGGGAGCGCAGTATGTTGTATCCGAACATCACCAATTGCCTTGAATTTCCAAGACCTTTCAAATAAGGTGTCACATGGTGGTGTCAACTGCAAAATCCTTTAGTTACACTTTCCACCGCCAGGGGGCACAGCGTATTCTATACGAACAACACCAACGGTCAGGAAATTTCAAGACCTTTAAAATAAGTTGTAACATGATAGGGTCTACTGCAAAATCACCTAGTTCCATTTTTAACCACCAGGAGGCGCACTATATTGTATACAAACATCCTCAATCAACATGAAATTTCAAGACCTTTATCAACAATCGCTTTGTATTTCCATGATCTTTCAAATAACGTGTCACATGGTGGTGTCAACTGCAAAATCCTTTAGTTGCGCTTTCCACCACCAGGGGGCACAGTGTGTTCTGTACGGACATCACCAATGGTCAGGAAATACCAAGGCCTTTAAAATAAGGTGCAACATGATAGGGCCTACTGCAAAATCACTTAGTTCCACTTTTCACCACCAGGGGGAGCCCTATATTGTATACAAACGTCCCCAATCAACATGGAATTTCAAGACCTTTAAAATGAGGTGCTACATGTGTAGGTCTAGAACGGATTTCCCTCTGAAACTAATTTCCCCCCTTCCCCCCCCTTTAAATCTACTTTCTTCCTCCCCCCCCCCTTTAAAATTGAAAATTCCAAAATCGGAGATATTGATTTTTTAGTATTCGAGTCTAGTCCCCCCATGTACAATTTCTTCACCGTGAAGTAATTTGGAGCTGAGTTAAGCTCGTAAACGTGTTTTTTTAACCCCTGCCCCCCCCCCCCAGGGGGGGAACCGTTCGACTTTTTTTATTTTTCTCTTTTCATAACATATCTACAGACCGAGACCCTTTTTTAGACACCTCAACCAAATTTTTACACCTAGTTCTCTCAATTTAGTGGAGACACACAAAAACATGTTTCAAATTAATATATAGATCAATAATCTTACGTTTGTAATCCAGATCTCTCTCTCTCTCCCGTTTGTAATCCAGATTCAGCAATCTAACAAGAACAAGGATATTTCCTCTTTATAAGTCTAAACGTTGAGGCATCAGTAGATAAGTTTCTTTTTAAAACTGGCTTTGGAAAGTCAGTAGATTTCTCCTCTCTACTGAGTACCGATATTTTCAAATCATTTAAAGGGACTTCCAGTGCCTATCCAGGAGAAATTTTGGGCCCTTTTGCTGCCCTTTCACAAAATTCAAATCCATAAAATGAGCCTATTTTTACAAAGTTTGATATTCATAAAAACACCCTTTCATAAAATTTAGTTTTATTTAAGTGATCTTTTTACGAATTTTTCTATGTTTTCAGTATTATTTCAAATGATTATATTAATACTTACCAGATCAATGAAACGCTATTAACTTCATGTTAAACATTATATAAAGTGATTGCTAAATTAGAAGATTTTATATGATTTTTTTTTTTTTTTTTTTTTTTTTTCACAAAAATAAATAACAATTTCACAAAAACATTTTGTCTTTCACAAAAATAGGTCCCTAAATAAAAACTTGGATCAACCCTTGGCTTTTTTTAAAAAGGTAGACTTTACCGTATCCTAGTTTTCTTGATTGGGAATGGAGAATATCCATTTTTTTGAGTTCGAGGCTAAATCATACTCAACATGTGATTTCTGATTCTCGATTTCTTATGAATTTCCTTCTAGGATACAAATATTTCCCTATAGAATACGAACATGTCCTCATAAAACATAAATGTAAACATTATAATTCTGCATTTTTCCCTGTAATAGTCACGTGTCATGGGTTTATTGTGTAATGCGGATAAAGTCCATTTTGTCTCATTGGTGTTCTCAAAATCTCGTAGATAGAACGTACTATGTTCGAATGCTCGCTGTGCTCGTCGGGTTAACTTTTTAGAGTTTTCAGTGGTTTTCTATGAGATTCGCATGAATGCGTGCTAGGACTCCTCAGGAAAATCCTTCACTGACAGCCTTATTCACCAAATTTTAACACTGATGTTAACCCGGGAATATGCTAGGTTATCTCAAAATCGGTATTCACCACGGAAAATCAGCGATTTAACACTCGAGTTAAACCTCTTTTTTTAATCCTCCTAAATTGGTGGGTTAACTCTGGTGTTAAATGAGCATGTTACAGTTACAGCGAAAACACCCTTGTTTACTTTTTTAATGCATTGCGTTTTTATTGACCAATCAGCGAGACTCTTACAGATAACTCTGGGGTCAACTAATCCTCGGATGGTGAATGCGAAAACTTTCTAACCCAGGGTTAAGGGAGTGTTAACTCGAACACAAGTGTTACGTGAACCATGGGTTAACACTGATTTGGTGAATAAGGCCGTGAGGGCGCTCCACTTAAGCCTAGACCCCATCGTGCAGCCAATCGGTATTAAAATATATAACATCACCTCATCTTGTTTTTTCTTTAAAGGGCGGTTTGTTTGCAGGTCCCCTTTTTGGTTACACGTTTAACACGTAACTCCAAAAATACGACGCTGTGGTTTTCTCTGGCTGTTTATTTAGGGTTTTCTTTTATATGTCTAAAATTACTTTTACGGTTTTCCCTAAGTTCGATTCTTGATTTTCTATTTCGATTGTACAGACAGATCTGATGGTTTTGAAATCAATTTAACTACCATGTGTTTCATGCTTAAGCTAACGTGTCTTTAACTATCTGACCATCACTGACGGGTATATTCGGTTGCTGAATTACTTTTTTTTTTCCCCACAATACACTTGTAATTCAAAATTATTTAATCATAAATTTTAGCTGGTGTTTCAAATTAGAAAGTCTTAAATAATAGTTATAAGGATTATAATCACGTGCATACTTACATTTTTAATCTCAAGTTGAAATAAGTATTATTATAGTACATTAAATTAAGCATTTAGTACATTTTGCAGCGAAAACAAAAGACGATCTGACGATTAAGTTCTTTTGATTTCAACAGACGCGTTGAATCCCGTGTCTCTTCATCACTGATTACACCAACAAAAAATTGAACAAGATTTTCTGACGTTGAGAGGAATGTCAGAATTGGTGAGTGTGACAAGCCTTTCAATATCTACTAATAGAAGGAATTTTCAGCATCTTCTGTAATGGACAGCATATCGGTGATTTCAGCAGAGATTTCACACATTTGGAAACTTCCGTTGCTGGTCCGTTGCCGTGGTAAGCGGAAGTCAGTCGACTTGTTCTTATCACATAATTTCACCCATTCATAAAATTTATTCAAAGTGTGTGTTTGAATGCATTCCATGAAGTATGACTATGGAATGTTAAAAAATTCATACTAGATCGAGGAGTTACTGCATTTCTGCTGATGGAAATGGTGCTTTGTGTCAACTCTGAAACGGCATCATTTCCATAAGCAGGCGTTTTTTTCAACAAATAATCTTAAAGAAAAAAGTCCGATGAAACTACCACTTGTTCCTGAAAGTCAAGTAAATATACACTGCAGAACAGGAATATCACTTGTTCAAGAGCAATAATCAACAGCTTATTACACAGTGCTTTGGAGACAACTCACTCAACTCAAAAGTCTGAGCAGAACTCATAAATTCAAAGTTGTTCGCGTCTTTGTAGTCATGGCGATAATATAAAGCAAGAAACCAACAGACCAATCAGGAAAAGCTCACTAACTTTGTTCCTAATATTGAGGAAGGCCATCAAGCTTACGTCAGTTCTAGACTGCCATTTTTTTTTTACCAAATTCCGTCATCAAGTCGCCATGTTCGTTGCCAAATCACAAAGTTTGCCACTAACGACGACTTCCGTAGAAATCAATAGAACTGCATTTATTTTTCATTGTAACTGTGCATTTATTTTCATTGCAACAACACTTCTAAATACGGAAAGGGATTTAATCATTTGTAAAAATATTTTCTGTACCATATATGGATAAGAGAAAGTAAAACAGAAATCTATAATTTCAAATTAATCTAAGTAGAAATTATTTAAAAATTTATACGAATTTCGTAAATACAATTTGATTTTTACAGATAAAAATTATGGGGCTGTCCCAGATATAGTCTATTAGTAATAAATAGTCTGAAGATGTGAAAAACATTCTACTTTCTCGCTTCTGAAAATGTCATTATAATCGACAAAACATTAGCATGGTTTTCATTTTTGTAATATCGTCTGCTATTAAAAAAGAATATTATATAACTATACATATTTCGCCTATGATTATCCTTGAAGACGTAATTATAAAATGTACTTAGTGATCAAATTGAAATAATGTAAAAAGGTAAATGAATGTATTTTGACTGTTTGTATGCTTTATTTTCAATGAATTTCATTACAAAAAAAAAAAAAAAAAAAAAAGCCATATAAAAGTAAAATTTCAGAGGCATAAAATGAATTAGTTAATGTTATTTTGATGACTTTATAAACATCTAACATCATTAATATATATTAATGATATATTATTTCTACTTAAATCTTTATATAATTAATTATTTTTTCAATGAATGTATGATTTTTCAAATTATTGCATTTATAGTTATGTAAGCGTAACTCAAAATTTATATAGAGGAATCAGCAGAACTTAGAATATACATAACTTTTAGAAATTATTTTTGTTAAAATACTTATAAGTTACAACTCATTATTTTATGTTATTAATTTTATATTTCATGCGTAATGATTATTCAAACTAACAAAAATATCATAATTATATTCAGGATATTTAATATATTGTAATTACAATGAAAAATATAAGTTTAAATGTATTAAAAATTAAATTTAACGTAAAGAATGTAGAGGTTTACATCTACATAATTTTTGAACTTTTTATAGAAAAACTGAAAAATGGAAAGAATTTTGGTTTATTTCTGAAGTAAGTTAATGATCAAAATTAAAAACAGTGTTATAGCTTGAAATGATTTTCAAATATTTGTCAGTAGCAAAAAAGCAATTAGCAACAAATTATTTGCACTTTAACTGACAGGCATATATAACTACAACAAATATGTACTTGCTGAGTTAAAAAGATTTGTAAACAGATCATTCAAATATAGTACAAATACAATTTTATTTATTTATTTTATTTTCTCTTACCAATTAACTGATGCATTACTTTCTCATTGCAGTGATTTCAATTTCCATTTCAAAAGCAGAAAAAATATTATGAAAAAAAAAAAAAAAAAAAAAAGACAGCAACATTTTCTCTTTAGATACGTTTATATATATATATATATATATTCTATACTTTATTTCATTGTGATGCATTTAGGCTGTATGCATTTTGAGCAACTGGACATGTCAGTAACATTTCTAGTGAAAAGAAGTTAAAAATGGTATTGATTATTAGCCATATTGTCAAAAAGTGTTCTTTTTAAGAGAGACGTGGTCATTTTTAATGTACAGATATTCTACAAAAACAATATTATTTGACCGACTGGGAAATCATGTATGTCAAAAAGTTGACGAATATTGGTGTTTTTCCTATTGGATGATGAATGTTTATGTTTCATTTGCAATTTTTGTTTAATGTATAATATCGACAGTCCTTTAAGATGGTTTGTATTTTTGTGCTTTTAGCGTATTTTCCTTTTTTTACTTATGTTGAATAAACAGAGTTTCTTAAAATCTTTGCCATCCAAATCATCAATGCTTAGTTAAAAGTAATTATAATTGTAAGTTTTATTAAATCTTTTATCGGTAACAACTATTTTCACTATTTGGATTAGTTCTAAACAGGTAATTTTTCTTGTTTTATTCATTTAGAATTTGTATATTAACTTTATGTGAATCACGGTGGAAAGAAAAGTAAACACTTTTTCTAATTATATCAATTATATAAAAAGTGAATCCGATAAGAATCAGAATGAAAATCTGTACTTTTATTTCTTATAGAATATTCGATTCCATCATAAAAAGAATATGAATACTTGACGTAACAAATAAAATCGCCACACATCAATTTGTACTTATAAAATATGTGTATGTTATTTTTTAGGAATGAAACTTTTCAGGAACTAGCCCTGAATTCAGGGGTTTTGAATTTTTGCTGTATTGTGGGAATTTCATGTTATTTTTATTTATTTATATTTTTATTTATAGAAATTCCTCATTTTGAATGTTTAATTTGCCTTGTAATGAATTCTTAAAATATAAGTATAAATAAAATATATCATTAATAAGTTTTCCCTTGCCATTCATTCTGCAGTAGAAGTAGTTACTTATACTATGCGAGTCGTATTAACCCTGGGCGTTATATTTAACGCCCCAACCCGCCCGTTTCCGCTCTTCGATGTCTTTTTCTAGTCAATTTTGTCCTTTTATTACTTCCGGTGTGAGCCGTTTTTTTTTTTTTTTTTTTTTTTTTCAGGGAGTTTGCATGTTTTTGTATCTACATTACATTAAAAAAAAAAAAAAAAAAAAATCGAGGTTTTCTACAAATTGTAATCTAGTATTTTCATCAAGCATTTTTTATTGAAGAAATATAGATGCATAAAGGAAAGAAATCGCTTTTAATTAAAGAACAGCAAAATGTGTATGTAAAAGAGTTGTACAAAAGATAAAAGATAAATAGGCACGAGTACTGCAAACAAAGCGGCAGCACTCGTACCTGCTTTGTTCGCCTGATGAAGGGTCGTGTTTTCTTCCGAACAGAAACAATTGTTGCAAATTCTAGAATTTTATGTTGTCCATTCTTTTTTTTCCTGTTACTTATTAAGAAAATAAATGTTTCATTTTTATTCAATATATATAGCGAATATTTCAATTTTTTTACTGATTTGCTTTAAAAAAAAAAAAAAAAGTTGATATTTTGTTTTGTGTGTCTGTTAATTTTGTTTTATTTAAAAGTTATAAAACAAAATTTTAGGACATTAAGGTGAGCAAACATATTAAAATGGATAATTGAATTATATTTCAACTTACCTTAATTTCCCTTTCTTTTAAGATTTATTAATAATTTTCCACTCATATTGCAAAATACTCCATATATGTATTGCTTAAAAAAAAAAAAAAAAAAAAAAAGCATGAAAAACATAACACCGAGGGCATATATTTTGCACACTCTGTCATTTACTGTTAGTAATAAAAGAGCAAACTACATGCTTTTAAATATCTTTTTCGCTCATAAGCGCTTTAAACTTTATTTTTAATTTTTGTCTCTAAAATTTTACTTACCGTTTAAACAGGTAGTCAATTTTTTTGAAATAAACATGCAAATGTATTAAAAAAAAAAAAAAAAAAAAAAAAAGAAAGAAAAAAAAAAAAAAAAAAAAAAGAAATTACATTACCTGATTAATTACATTAATTCAGGATTTCACTGATAGCAAAAATGCCAGAGAATTCCAATAAAATTAATTTTATTATTTCGTATAAAGAGGAAGTTTCCCGTAAATTTACTAGAAAAATCTTGATAAAAATGTTTAAATTTTCGGGTTTTGTCATATATGCCAATATTTTTTATTTCTTTGAAACATTGTTAGTACTCCTTTTATATTCAATACCACTTTTTTTTTTTTTTTTTTTTTTAAGAATAATTTTCTTTTCATTTATTCATAATTTCATATAGGAAAAAATTACTCTTCAAAAATAGTGCTACTGGAGAGAGAAGAAAAAAAAAAAAAAAATGAAAACTATTAACGCTTCCGAGAAATTAAAAATGGCTTCTAGAGTTTTGCCTTTAAACACGAATATTTAGAATTTCCCGTAATAAAAATAGTAGAATTTTCACCTTTTTACTTTATATTGAAACAGCGTCCAATAATGCTGTAAATTTCATTACACTTAATTGATAACACAGGTCTACATCTAAAAATTTTGATTTGCCTGATTTTTATGTTTTTTAGTGGAATGAAACCTAAACTGTAACCATTTTTACTTTCCGAACACTATAGTGAGGAAAGTATTGTAATCATGTCAAAAATCCGAATTGCAGATTTTGATGTTTCTATACGTTTCGAGGTCCCCTGAGTCCGTTTCCACTATTTTTGAGATGATGTATGTATGTGTGTGTGTATGTGTGTATGTGTGTATGTATGTGTGTATGTCTGTGAGTGAACACGCTAGCGTCTAAACGCTTTGTTCGAATAAGCTGAAAGTTGGTACGTATATTGTAAGTCACCATAGTACGAACCCTATAGATTTTGGTGAATCTAGCACTTATAGTTTTTTTACAGGGACACAAAAAAAAAATTCTTTATCATTATTGCTTATGGGACCAAAATCTTAAAAGTGCGATAGCATCTAAACGACTTATTCAATTGAGCAAAAACTTTATACACATATTATAGGTCACAGATACTCAATCTGTATAGATTTTGGAGAATCTAGCACTTATAGTTTTTTTACAGGGACACAAAGAAAAATTCTTTATCATTATGGCCTATGGAGCCAAATTTTTAAAAGTGTGATAGCGTCTAAACGCCATATTAATCTGAGCAAAAAATTTGTACACATGTTATAGGTCGCATTTGCACCAACTGTATAGATTTTGGTGAATCTAGCACTTACAATTTTTTTACAGGGACACAAAGAAAAATTCTTTATCATTATGGCCTATGAGACCAAATTTTTAAAAGTGCGATAGCATCTAAACGCCTTATTCAATTGAGCTGAAAATTTGTATGAATATTATAAATCACTGTTGCACTAACTGTAAGCATTTTGGTGAATCTAGCATTTATAGATTTTTACAGGGACACAACGAAAAATTCTTTATCATTATGATCTATGGGCTCAAAGTTCAGTAGCGTTAAATAAAACCTCGTGTGATATATGGAGAAAAATACCCAAACACTCTATTATGGTTTTCTCTCTTTTGTTTGTTTAGCAACTCCTCTTTCTTTATTTTATCTACAAAACTGTTAGTTACTCAATGTTCGGAAAGTCGAGTGGAGTCACTCCAGATTTTTTCTCTATTATGTTAGAGATTTTTGTCAATACAGACGACACGATTTTTTTCGTGTCTCTTCCACCAATATAATTATATAGTACCTTTTATAGTGTGTTTCCAAGATTAATTATAATTAATCATGGGAACTACTGAAAATGAAGAAACTGTGTTTGACTCTGTGTTGACAAAAAAAAAAAAAAAAAAAAAAAAATCAATAAGTGATACAGAAAAAAATGGTTTCATTTTCGGTTTCAGCACAGCAAAAAGCCATACATATCAGTTAAAATTAGCAAATCAAATTTTGCTAACATTATTTTTATAGACCTGTGTAATTTGTATTCCTTTAGTTGTACCATTTAAATACACATACATATATTCAGAAGTTTTTTTTTTTTTTTTTTTTTTTTTTTTAAGTTAACACTAACGTGATATAAGCACTTTAACATAAATTATCTTTTTATGTAAGAGTTTGGTAATAATTATGAGATCTTTTATTTAACTTTATTTATTTATTTATTTATATTTACACATCGGAAAAATTTGATTCAACAACATTCATATCCAATTACAGTTCGTAGCATTTGTTCTAATGATTATTCTATTTAAGTATACAATTTTTAAATTATTTTTTTAAAAGAAAAAAATCCTCATCAAAAAAAGATTGGTTTTCATATTACATGTTAAACAAGTGGACAAAAGATATTTTAGTATGTGTATTTTCGAATTTTTCGATCGTTTTCTCTCTATTATAGTGAAATAATATAATCTTTCCCTACTAATTTTGAAACTAATACAAATATTAAAAAAAGAAAATATCTTTTGTATACCTTTATACATGTATGCAACTTTTGACATTTAAAAGAGATTGCAAGCTCTTTTTCAAATTTTGTAGGATGTACATCTATATGTATAACATTTGATATTTAACAGGTGAATGTAAAAATAAGAATCATTAGAACGAAGCAACATTTTCTATGAGTTGGTTTTTATTTTAAATTTGTATGTCTTTAAATTTCTATATAAAACTGATGTTATTAATACCTTATCTTATTACAGTTGAACTTGGTTTTAACGTCCTTGGTTATACCATCACCTTGCTTTATAACGTCAAAAATATTTGTCCTGCTCATTAATTCATATATTATTACAACCGTTAATGCAACTTGCTTATAACGTACCTTATATATATTAACCCCTTACCTGCCTACGAAAAATTACGAGATTAGTTTCCTAGTGCTACCATTTTTCATACAGGCGCGTGTTGTCATGCGTTCACTGTTCCAGAAACATTCTCTTTCTGATTCTTCCCACTCCTCATCTTCTCTGAAATAAGTAAATTCTTCGAAAACACTGTTATGGTCATTTAATTGCATTCAAAAGCTATGAGACTAGTTTCACTAGTAGCAGCATAACACAAAGGATCGTACTTCGGCAAGACGTATATATACGCCCGGGGCAGTTAAGGGGCTAATATAACTTGCTTATAACGTCTTATGACCTCGATTTTTAACCTAAAAAATGTATGCATATTTCTTTATTCTCTGTTTCTTTATACTTTCTTTTAGCCGTATATAGGGTAGGAAAAGTATTGTTTTTGGGTCAAACATTCGAAATTAAGTTTTGTTATCATTACACGTTTTAATGTCCCTTGAATACAAAAAATAGTGTTTGTGTATGTGTGTTTCTCTTATCAGCCTATTTCATGAACAAACAGTCGCAGGAAGTCCAAACTCGACATTCTAAAGCCGTATCAATAGGGATGCTACACTAAACTTTTCGTTGAGATGAAGCAAATACTTCGTGTACAGGGATATCCAAGAGAATTCATATACATTACGTCTACGGGCGAAATTGGTAATTACAGTTTAAAATCTATAAGCTGCACCAAATAAAATGAAATGATCATATATTTCTCCATAAAAGCATGTTTCGTGTAGAATATGGTATGAAAACAATTTACCATTCGTTTACAGGGCTACCGAAAAGAACTAGTTTATAGTAGGAATATACATGGAAATTGCTGAAAATGCAGGTTATGCTGTGTGTTATTAATACAGGATTATATTTAAGTGCACACTGTGGTGTGTAATTTATAAAAGATATATGTGGTTGTGCCAATAATTAAACATTCTCTTCTATTGAATGTAACTGGTGGAAGTGTTTTACTATATTTTATCATGATCAGAAAAACTGCTCAGATATGAAAACTAATTCCTCATCATACCAATATCTAAATAATGTATTTTTTAAGTTAAATTTTTAGCGCTTGTTATATATATATACATATATATAATAGGTATAGTATATATATATATATATATATATATTATATATGCGAGAAGTCCCGGATTCAAATCCCGGCCGAACCCCCATAAATATGTAGGATTTACTTATCTTAAGAAATCCTACTCAACACTTTGCTCATATAGAAATTTTTATTCACATAGAATTCAACAATAAATACGTTATATTTTTACACTGCTGCCTTTTTACATATCAAATATATTAGAACTGCTAATACATTTACTTTTTAAATTACTCGTGCGACTGTTAGTATCTCGAGATCGTGATAATATATTGTCTTAAATAGTTTCTTGAGTTTAGGAAAATCTATTGTCAATGATTTCTTTGTAAAAATTTATCTTACATTTATATAATTACATGTTTTGAGGGTCCCTGAATAATAAAGTCTCTTTTTATAACGGTTAATCTCTATGTATATCTCTGTTAGTGTAATTTTAATACAAATAATTGCATGGAATTCAAATGTTGTATTTTCAAATTTATATGAGATTGCTACTTGAAAAGTTTGATTAAGATTAATAAGTTTCAAGGAAGGGTGTGGGTAAAAATTGTATGAATATAAACTTTTAAATTTAATAGAAGCATTGATTTCTATATAAATGTAAGTGGGCCTGATTATCCAAAAGGCTCAGGAAGCACAAGCTTCCCCTCTAAAATTTAAAAGGGGGCCCCATAAGGATTAAAAACATGGTCTTGAATTTTTTGTTTCATATTTTCACACTGAGATTGAATTTTTTCTGAGAAAGGTTATCTAAAACAAGACAAAACACTCCCTACTTCGGGAAAAACCTAATATTTAACCTCAAAAATCTGAATGTTCTTAATTGTTGTATGATTTTAATGTTCTGTGTAGAAACCACCCAGATGTATGAAAAAAAAAATAATAAACAAACATTATTTTTTGGTCTATAGCATTTTTATATTACAATATGTAACAGGAAAACAAGATTTTTCCGAAATGAAAGGGGGCCCCGAAATGATGCTGAGCTTCCCCTAGCTTCAAAGCTTAATCGGGCCCTGGTAAGTACTATATCCAAACGAGTATGCGGGGGAGGGGGGACTGAATTATTTATGAAACAGAACTGTACCTAAACCTATTTTGAATTCTTTTTAACGTAGGTTTATGTATAGTTTTTGTTATCTTACACTTTAATCAACAATCTGTCTTTATATTATAGTATTGAAATGCAAGGTAAGAAAATGAGCGTCACATCAATTTTTTATTTATTTATTTTTTTTTTTTCGAGAAGAACACAGAAAAGTTAAACGATTAAACTGAAATTACTTTTTGTATTATCTTTTTACAGTACTGGATGTTTGACAAAACAATATATACACTATCATACATAATTTTGATATTAATAAATGAATCTTAATGAGTTATCTAATCTGAATGAGTTAAAAAAAGTTCTTTCTCTGAAAAAATAATGTAATATTCTAGTAGCATTTCATACAACAATAGCACTCTTATGGTTTTACTGTCCCTTGAACGACTTTATAACCGAATTCGACTGTATATATGTTGTACAGGAACATTTTTAGACTTTTAATTTATTTGATTATAATATTTGTCAAAAATCGATGTTTGTATTATTTCTAGCTAAGCTATCCCCTATGAATGCTGTTCACAAACTCTCTTGTATGTAACAGTGCTAGATAGTGTTATGATAATTCGCTAAATTAAAAGAAATTCAGCAATGAATACTTGACTAGGAAATTTTCTTTTACATTACAGCACTCTAAGCTTTGAAGTTGAAATTTAATAGGCGCAAAAACTTTGCATGTTAATGCATTGTGTCGTAATAATATCTCCTATTAATTTTTAATCTGACTTATGTAGTTTAAAATGCTATTCATATACGTTAAAATGCATTAAAAAAATTTTTAACAAATTGCACACTCACTTTAAAATAGCCCTGCTAGTGACCGAACGGTTCTGCGCTCAAAGCAACTTGGGTTCGAACCCGACTTTTCCCGACACCTGATAGGAAATGTTGGATTCGATCCCAACTTGCGCTCATTGATGTAGCCGCTCGGAATTTCCCAATGTTTTTTCCTGAAATTCACGTGAATATGGGCTAGGACCCCTTAAAAAGGTTCTCACAGAGAGCATCCCCCCCCTCCTTAGACCCAGGTTCCTAGTGCAGACAATTGGCCTTAACCCAACACCAAACACCTGAAAACTTCAAAAACATGTCTTTATATTCAAAACACTATACAGGGTACTTCATATCGAATGAGACAAAAAGAAAGCATACCTGTAGACGATGTAATCACTTTATTTTGATAAATCAAATTTACAGTAAAATTACAGCTATCCAAGTTTCTATAGATGCACTATGTGTGCCGCTTCGGTGACATAGCAAATATGAATGAGGTATTCTATGTTCCTGCTACACTCGTGATAGAATGTACTTTATTAATGATTCGGGCACTTCATTTATCCGCTACATCAATTGTTGTAAGTCTTGGAAAAATGAAGGCACGAACAGTTTGCATATAACCCCATATAAAAAAAAAAATACCGCAAAGGGTTAAATCGAGGAATCTTGGTAACCAACAAAGCAATGGCATATCATTTGATCCAGTATAGCTAGTCCATCTATTTCTATGCATTTCGTAGTGTGATTTTGATTAACAGCGCCTCTAGCGACAATTTCGTAACCGAAAGACTTTTCGCTGTTGTTATATAAAATTTGCATATTTGTGGTTTCGGAATAAATTTTCTTCGGCTAAATAAATCAAGTACAGAATGTGTACAATGTTATTCTTTTTGTCTCATCTAATGTGAAACACCTTGTATATTCAAGTGATATGAAAAATTGAAAGTCTTTTAAAATGAATAAAGTTAGAATAGCTTGTTTAGGTAATTTTGTACTTTCTTTTATACACGTATGGGATTCGCGAAAATTCGGTGGATTTACATGTTTTGAGGTGTTCTGAATACAACTTGACAATTTTTAAAAAATGCCTGTCTATGTGTTTGTTCCCAAAATTATGTGAACAAACGTTCACATAAACACGTTCACATCTCATGAACCAACGTGTAAGATAAGATATTGCTTGTAAAGCATAAAATCGACTTTTTTTCGATATTTAGAATTATATTTCCCTGAGATGAAAATCGTCGGCATTCAAATATTTTTTGTAATTAATAATTTACATAAATAATTTGCACTAAGGGAATTTTTATAGGGAGGGAAATACAGATTAAAATTTTGTGATGTCCACAAAATACCAATTCGTGATGAAATAAGTAACATAGATGTTATTATAGCATTATAAAACAGTTTAATTCTTTGGATTTTCTTAAGTATTTTAATTCACTTGCTCATAATATTTGTCTCCAATCGTGTTTTATACTATTTTAATAAGCTATCGAGTTCAAATATAATAAACCAATTTTTTGAGTATGGAAAAGCAGTGAGTAACAGTGATATTTCGAAAAATTCAAGCAAACTCAGCTTTAAACATGCTGTTTAGAAACTATCACCATAGTTGCAAATTAGCACCTTTCGACTACCGGAAAAATTTAATAGAAATATTTATTTCGGTTAAAATTTTACTTAATCAGTGAATTGTAACGGTTTTCACTGATAAAGTAAAATAATAATAATAATTATTATTATTATTAAAATTTTCGAGTAGCCAAAAGGTGCTAAGTTGGCAACTGTAACTGTCATTCACAAAGCCCTTTGCAATACGAAACTTTTGCTCTCGCATGTACTTCATTGATGATGATGTAATCTTGTGTAAAAATGTTTTCTGTTTCTACTAAAAACACTCTGAAAAAATTATCTATTTAGTTCAACAGCATGATAATTTTTGGCAGGCTTTACAGTAGTTTTTTGATAAATAGGACGAATTAATTTTTAGAAAAGCTGAAAGTTACCAGACAAGGATTCGATCCCGGACTTCGAATGACCGCCTTAACGCTCTATCGACCGACTATTCCGGTTTTGCATAAACTGCTCATCTGAAAGTTTGAAATTTAAATTTTATTTTATTTTTTGACTCGAAATGAGCTGAAACCTTAACCTGTAGGTCCCAAGTTAGAATCTTTGCCTTGTCATCTTTTGTTTCTGTAAAAATGTATTCAATCAGTCCATCAAAGTAAAATCGATTCAGTGTGAAAAATTTCGAGTTATTTTTTCTGAAATAGGTGTGTGCATATTATTAGGTTGGCAACTAAGTTCCCGCCGATTTTAAAATTTTAACTTGACACCGGAATGTATTTTTTGTTTTTCGTTCGATTTACAGACCTAAAATCCATGCTGTAGATTAGTTCTTAAAACATAAAACAAAACATAGATTCCGGTGTCAAGTTAAAATTTTAAAATCGGCGGGAACTTAGTTGCCAACCCAATAGAAATGGTTGCAGAATGGTCTGTATTATTAACTGGGAGGAGACCCTCCAATTCCATTACTTATGAATTAGAGGAACTGACCAGGTCATAAATGTCCAATCCGTACCTTAAAGTGGTGCAGCTGTTAGTAATGCCTAGCATTACGAACCAACACGGATGGGCTCGCACCAAGACACATTGACCAGCGAGGTGTGACTTGGCCAATTCCTCCTTCCTCCTTCATATTAGAAATATTCTAATCATGTGCTACTAGAACAAAATTTTTAGCATTACTTAATCTTTAACTTGTAAGTACCTATTCCTCTTTAAACCTTCAGAAAAAAACTTTTACTTTTATATATGAGGCATAATAATATGTTATATAGAAAATCCATTAAGTACTTCTTTAAATATTTGACAAAACGTCTAAATTAGAAAGTGTCTAGTCATTTATGGCAAGATACTGTATTATATATTTACAATTTTATTTATTTATTTGCAGATTTCTGTCTAAAAAGATGAGATTCTGCACGCAGTTCAAAAAATTGCTGAAAAATTCTGTTATTACTGGCATTCCTCAAATCGTGATCACCAGGAATTTGGCCAAAAAAACACTCAAGATAGCAGTCTTTATTGGATGCATGATTGGATTCTTTTGGCAGACATTCTCGTTCCTGTCCGTTTATTGGACTTATCCGACTGTAGTACACGTGGAGTATCAGTTTCCTGATGAATTTGAACTTCCAGCAGTATCCATATGCAGCTTTAACAGGTAAGATAAAGCATGTATAAAGTAAGCAGGTCAACGTCTATCGGACGTGTGTCCTTTTGATTATCGGCCATTTGGGGCGGCAAGTATCATATATAACAATTATTTCATACCGGAAATATTTTTGTAAAATAAGTAGATTATCATTGCTTGATTAGAAGACTACTCATGTTATGGATACTTCATGCTTTCTTTTTCTAAAATTTATCTCAATTGTAAAATTATCAAATTATCAAATTCTCAGTTCTCAAATTTATCTCTAATGTAAATAATGTGCTTGGCTGAATATTTAATTTTGGCTGCTCTAATCTTTTGTCGCTGGTTACTATGAAGCCCAAATATTTCAAGTGATTGGCTCTACTGTAGGTGGGCATATCCTTAGGTATTACGTTATGACATACTTATTATTTTGTAATAGCTTTGAGGTAAGATAAAAAAAAAAAAATCATTTAATTAAAGCGAAAGTAGATAAAATCAATTAATATAATTTTTTTTGGCTGACCACACTGCCTCTTATGTAGTTGATTCGAAATAAAACACTGACTTTTGTAATATGACAATATTTATTTAGGAACGAATTTCGGTTCTTCGGCCATTAATTTATTTTTAAATTGTACATTTCATATATCGATTCTTCCTGCATGAAATGTCTTTTCTGACATTAAAATGAATGATTATTCATTATTTTTATCAAAATATTTCATGAACTGTATGGGGATCTTTGCATATACCAATAAGTATTTGGTATTTAAAGAATTATAAGAGATAGAATGAACAGAATATCTGTTCTTCTCAAAAAAAAAAAAAAAAAAAGGGGGAAGATAATAAGGGGTTTTATCAATATTTATTTATAATCAGCGAACATTGTATTGCCATAAGGGTACTAATTGAATTAAAATAAAAATGTAAGTAAAGCCCCATATAATTTAGCTTTTATTTTGACAGAACTGAAATTCTGTTCATTCTATCTCTCATAACTCCAAAAATTTACACGATATTTGTTTGGGATTTTCATATAAGACGCTCAATACATGTGGCTATTAAATTATGCAAATGACATTTTTTTTTTTAAGCAAGCGCATGCGTAGATAAAAATTATTTAGTAAAAATGCTCATATTTTGTAAGATAATTACCTTTTTTTACATTCTGATTGCAGTATGCTGCGTTCAATGAAGCATGCCAAATTTTCTGAAAATGTCTTTGCTCTGGGTCTAATATCCTACGTGTTATAATTTAAAAAGTGCAAATTTTTTTTGCAATTTTTAAAGAAACCTGTTATATCTCCATGAATATATGTGGTAGCCCCTTAAAGATTTGCACAAATAATGAGGAAATCCTTTTTTAATCACATGCTACAGCCAAAATGCATTTCGAGGATTTCTTTTTTTAGGGTGATCCAAAATATTTTGATATTTCTTTAATTTTTTACTGATCCCCTTTTATTTTTCAAAAAACATTTTTTGCTGAAATATATGTGGTATAACGGGTTCTTTACGCTACCAAAGTTTCAAGATGATTCCAAAAGAATTTTTCTAGATATTTGACAAAGTGTCTAAATTCGAAAGTGTCCAAATAGTTTTTGGTAGGTAGTGTAATAAAAAGAAGAGCCGGCGTCCTATATTATAGGTAAACGCACAACTGTGGAATAAACTCGATTCGTAGGTTAGTTTGAATAGATGCAGCTCGAAGCTTGATTTTTTTATTTTAAAAATTAAAGAAAAATGTGATTTTTAAGACTGTTATCGGAATTGATTTGATTGGGTTTTACGTCGTAATATATTGCTACACCATGGACAATTGATGACGACGGTTTGGGATTCACCGTTAAGGATGGTCTATAGACATGACATCACGGCTATTACTGGACTGCAACTAGATGAAAGCTTCCTTTTGTCTTAATTGTTATCAATCTCTGTAGCCAACTGATAAAGTTTCTTAAGGGACAATATGTATATATACAAACTTATTTCCATAAAAATTTGCTTACCAAGAAAGTGTTGCCGGAATGAAACGAAATTTTATACATGTAAGTGCAACGTTGATATAAGTAAGGGATTACAAAATCAAAGTAAAATTATAATTTAATTTAGGAAAAATTACAAAAGAATGGAGGTTTTAGTACCTTGTTGGGCCACCTGTAGCGTGAATGCACAAATCGATAAGAGCGGGTATTGAGGCATACAAGTCCCGTATTATGTCTTGTGGCATCTCGCTTCACATTTGCTGTAAACGTGCTTCTAATTTGCCCAAACTGATAAACTGCCCAATATACCGTCCCAAGTGTTCCCAGATATGCTCGATTGGTGACTAATCTGAGGATCGAGTAGGCCAGAGAAAGGTGGTAATGTGGCGGAGGCAGTCATATGACACCCTTCCTGTGTCTGTCAGAGAATTTTCCTATTGAAAAATGGCTCCTGAGAGCCCTACCATGGGTGGCAACATCTGTGACTGAAGGATGTCATGAACATATCGCGGGTCTGATCCAGGGTACCATGGATCAATATTAGGGATGACCGTGTGACGTATGCGATGTCATCCCATACCATCACACCAGTTGTGGGTGCGATGTGCAGCTGCAAAGCAAAGGCAGAATTGAAGCGTTCACCATGGTGCCTCCACACACGTACACGATAGTCATCACTGCCCAAATTGAATCTGGACTCGTCGCTGAAGACGACCTGGCTTCATTCAGTTGCAATGCAATCCCGTCGATCGCGATACCACTTCAAACGGAGGACAGTTGGTGGATATCATTGGCAGCACACGTAATGGGTGCCGCGAGAACAGATGTCCTTCAGACAGACGCCTTGCGATGGTTTGGACATTCACAGGGACAGGTCGTGTAGATGCTGCATGTATCCGTATGGCGTATAATGAGACAGTTGACACTAGGCGAGAGTTTCTATGACGTGACGGTTTTATCAACTATTGGTCTGTTGAGGGCGTCCTGAGCCTTGTCGTAAGCGGCCTCTCTCTTGTTCACTAGTCCCAACACTTCCTCACTGTAAAACCAGAACGGCCTAAGTGGCGGGTTATTGACCGAGCTGACCGGCCGGATTCCATACCGATGATTCTTCCCCTTTCGGGCTCTGATAGCTGTTTTCGATGGCGGAGTAACGGCATCTCTATTTAAGAAGCGTCCCTCTGCAACAGCTTGATTACACGAAAAAACTCTGCATACCTGTTTCATACACCAAGAAGAACAATTTCAACGACCTCTGGTGCATTACGCAGTGCGCAATCATGCAGCATATCTAATCATTTGCATATCTGCTTGGCACGTATCTTCATGCCAAGTTTCGTTACGATCCCAAAATTGCTTCTTGGTGCGCAAATTTTTATGGCAATGAGTGTATATATATATATATATATATATATATATATATATATTCGGTTTGCAGAGACAATTAAACACTTTCTAGCTGCTCTCATCCATTACATCGTTTAACATTAGATATATCTTACCTATTTTAAATTAAATAAAAATAAGGCAAATTCCACTTATAATCCATAATGAATTCAAATGCATTAATGCGATCCTATAAACGAATCATTAATACTAATCATACCATTATTTATGCTGAATGTGCTTTTTTTTTCGTCTGGGAGATTTTTGTTACTTTTGTTATGTTTTTCGTGGTATAAATATATTAAAATATGTTTCGAAGAAATATCTTTCATAAACCAATGATTTATATAAAATATGCTATATATGAATAGCATATTTCAATTTCAAGGCATTTTTAAAATGTTACGGTAAGCAGACCATCCTAATTCTTAAAAACTTTTCAACTTTGTTCAAAAACGATAAAACAAATAAATAATTAAAAACAAATAGATAAATTAATGAAAGTTTGCTGCACGCAATATATATTTTTATTTTTAAAAACTTTAATTGCAGGTTGTTCTAATTTTGAAATCCAAATTTCATATCTTCTGTTAATGGTATGAATAAACTATTGCGTTATTAGGAAAGTAATTTTGTTTTTTCTCAGCAGATGACTTAATTGTATTTTTTACACCAACTTAAGTGTTATCCCGCCTTCTTATTATATATTTTAATAGCTGATACAGCAAGTTTGATTCTGCTCAATTAGTTTTTATTTGATGCCCCATCAGGTATAAAAAGTCGAGGTCGAGAGTAGCATTTTTGGATAATTTGCTTTTTTACTATCGAAGAATAAAAAATTCTATTCAAGAAAGAAAAACTGTTCAATGTATATGCAGAACATCTATTGACAGAATGCCAAGGTGAAAATTAATTTGCAAAATTGCGTACCCGCAATTTTGATGTTGAAGATGGATCACGTCCTGGAAGGCCAGTTTAAGCTGATAAAGACAAAATAAAGACATTGTTTGATGTAAGCAGACGAATAACAACTCGTATGATTGCTAGAAGATGAAATTAATCGAATTCGACCGTTCATGATCAAATGAAACGCCTTGGTTTAACTGAACATACGGGTATTGAGAAATGGGTTGTATACAATATTGTTAAATGAAAAAGGTTATGGAGTAACAAAGACGAACCAGCCCAAAGAAATTCAAAACCCGTTATTTGTCAAAAAAAAAAAAAAAAAAAAAAAAGATGCTGTTTGTTTGGTGAGATTTAAAAGGACAAAGTAAAAAAAAAAAAAAAAAAGACTTTTACCAGACAGTATCACGATCAATTCTGAAGTATACTGTCATCAACTGGAAAAATTAAATGGTTCACTCAAACAAAAAAAGCCAGAATTGATCAATAGAAAATATGTAGTGTTCAACCAAGGCAATGGAAAATGCAGTCTAGTTTAGTAACTCCCCAAAAGCTTTTACAGCTTGGATGGGATGTACTACTACACTCACAATATTTTCCAGATCTGGTACCTTTAAATTATAACTTATTCTGGTCTCCACAAAATTTTCTAGATGACAAAACCTTTACTTCAATTGAGCACGTCAGAAATGAGGTGGATCAGTTTTTTGCCAGCAAAGATCAGAAATTTTATAAACACAAAATTATGCTACGGCCAGAAATGGATAATATGTAATTAGACAAAATATTTATACACTATAAAAAAAATCGACAATCATTTTCACTAAAAAAAAAAAAAAAAAAACGAAATTACTCCACGATTACCCAATATAATTACACGTAAAGTTTCTGACTTTTTTTAATGTTGTTGTTAATTCTAATACTTTTATGCACCTTTTGTTATAAAATTACTTATTTAATATTCGTAAAGAGAATTATTTATTTATTTATTATTATTATTTATAGTGTATAGCTGTTTTATTATGTGCAACATCACATTTGATGCTGTAATTAATTACATCTATTCAAAAGTAACATGAATTATATATTACATATGTTGTGCTTGTGAGTTTTCTATATTTAAACATATATGCCAAAAGATACAGATAATGAATAACAAAAAAACTAGAGGAAACTTAACTATTTATTAAAGTTTATATGTTTCCAGTTAAAAAAAAATAATAATAATAACTAGAGAAATAGAAATTTTAACAAAAATTAATTCCCTATTCCCTCCTAAACTGATATATATATATATATATATATATATATATATTTAAAAAGATTAGAGATAACTTTCAAAATTTAAGCTAGTTAAATGAACAGCCATGAAAAAATAAATAATTATTAAGTTAACAGACTTTTATAGGAAAAAGGAACTAATTAACCGATAAAAATAAATGCCATTCCTTATCATTATATAAAAGAGTGAGCTATTTCAAAACGTTCGAAAAATATTTTCCAGACACAAAAATATTACTTTTAACAAAAACAAATTAAATGACGTTTTTGCTGTGAAAAATGATCTTCTCTTTTGTATTTGACGTTATGCTAGAAACGAAATATATATATTTTTTTCTTTTGAGTTACATAATAAACCATGAAATAAATAAGTGTTCCCGCAACCTGCAATAGCTACTATTATAATAAAAAAGGAAGAGGAAAAAAAAAAAAAAAAAAAAAAAAACAGAAAGAATGAAAATTCTGTTAAACTTTTTCATTTATTCTTTTTATGTTTCATCCCGTTTTGTTTTACTATCATTTTTCAATCTTCAAACTGATTTATCAGTATTTTTTTCTTTCTTTCTTTCTTTCTTTCTTTTTTTTTTTATTATGTGTAACCATATTTTGCTTCATATATTATTAAATGAACAATAGACTTATTTATTTTTCTAATAAATAAATAAATAAATAAATAAATATATATATATATATATATATATATATATATATATATATATATATATATATATATATATATATATATATTAAGATTTATCTAAGAATTTAAAAAGTAAAATTTACAAAAAGAAATACAACGGTGTATATCGAATGTCCCAAATTAAATTTCATATATGCAGGCAGCTTGTATTAAGAATTATACTGCAAAATTTAATATACAAATTCATAAATGACATAACAAAACATGTTGGAAATCTATGAATAAAGCGATAGTTCAGAAAACTGCCATGAGACATGTGTTAATATGAAACTCCTAACTATAGAAACCCTAGAAACCCTTGTGGCCTGCTTGGCATATTGTCCAGTATTGGCGAGTAATTGCTTGACATATTGTTGAGGTCATCATTGGAGAATTGTGAAATCGATACTCGAACCGACTAAAGACTGTCGTGTAAACTAATGGTATTTGCGCACCTAAATCCATCATGGCAGCAATGTCCTCCAGGTTCCCTGAAAATAATGTTCCAGCAGTGGCACAGGAGTTTTGCTCTCAAAGCTGGCAGATGTGAGGTGCCAGGTTCGATCCATGATCGCGCTCGTCGGCTTAGTCGTTCAGAATATTCCCGTGGTTTTCTCCGAATATTGCCTAAATACGGGCTAGGATCCCTTTTAAACACCCCTTACAGAAGGCCCTCCCTAGCGTAATACATTGGCCTCCAACACCAGCACTCTTTAGGGATACATCTGGGGATTACTGAAGCAGTGTAACCATCCTCTCCACGGGGGATGAACATTACGATATGGCATGTCCCCGTGTGGTGAATCCTAAACCGTCATCAGTTGCCCAATTTGTAGTTCTAACTAATGCGGCGTTAAATTGTCTTAATTCCAACTTCAACTTAACCATAGGTAGTTACGCAAAAACGGTGTACTGCAATTTTTTTTTTTTATTATTAGAAAAGTGACTCAACAATTAAACTTTCGTAAAAATTTTGGACTTCGTAACGATTGTAAGAAGGTCCATTTTTCTATAATAGTCAATGACTAACAAAACATGATTTCGATATTTGAAACAAAAAGACCATTTGCTGATACCCAAAAGAGGATGAAAATTTATTGCGATAGAATAATAAGTTATAATGAAGCAAGTAGACAAGGACAGGATATCACGTTCCCTGAGCAGCAACAGAATTGATAAGTATCGTGCAACTTTACCCAAGATTCTTAAAAAGACGTTTCTTTATTATCCTTAAAATATGTCACTTACGCAAAAGCTTTTATCAGATGGGAAAGAGACCTTACTGTCTTAGTAATCTCTGCATTGTAATGTTTTATGAGATTTGAGCCAAAAATGGATGATTATGTTGTATGGAACATTTTCTGAACTAAACTGAATGTAAGTTCATTTTTATTTTAATGAAGTGATCAAAAATCACAATATCGTATTTGGTTTGCAAAAGCCCACGTGAAGTGTCTTTAAATTGTATTACACCCTTTCCTTGAAGTCGTATATGCGTCTGTTTTTCAGCTTCATTCATTCTAGGTCGATATTTTTCGAAGAACTAACGCCACAAGCTTTCTGATGCGTTCATTCACTGACCAATTTATCGTTATTGTGAAAATTCCGAATTTCTAAAGTGCTCATACAAGAATGATTATGCTCATCTATACGTCACTTGCTGTGTGAACGAGATACTCTGCTTTATCTACTAACGACGCATTCTCCAACTGTCATTTTTCTATGGCTTGTCTTGCTAGATATTCAAACTTGAATTCTTGCAACTTTTGTCTGTGGTAATTACAAGGCCGTAGCCAACAGGAAGTTTTGTGAGTTGCATTCTGCAGAATACATTATTTTTAACAATTGAAAATGTAAATTTGCGGTTCTAGATAGGTAGAAGACAACTATGAGCTGAGCAGCCAATTAAAATTCGAGATTTTTGTAGTTCTGTATGAAGGTACTATATACGACCTTAATGTTTGCCGTTTGAACTAAATTTTACTTTTATTTATTTATTTATATGTTCTAGATAAAATTTATCTCATATCGTTCTGTCATTCCCTAATTTTCACGAAATTTTGCTATAGTTTTTACATACTGCTATTAAATGTGTCAAGTTTAATTTGTGCTACTCACAAGTAAACCTTCTCTCCTTTGATACCGGTTTTCCGGAAAACTATATATTTTCTGAAAGCTTATGCCACAAGTAGAAAAACTGTGAAATCTTAGGGGCAGAGGGATAAGCGTTTAGGAGCTATAGGACATAAAATGTTGGAAAGATGACACCAAAAATCGCTAAAATGTTCGTTTCACGTATTTATATGAACTAATAATATGGTAAGAAGGTGGAGGTATCATTATAAAGGAAGAAACAACTCGTTGAAAAGAAACAGTATACGTTGGGATACTTGCTACTGACTTCAAACGAAGTCCATTACAAGAGACAATCAATGTACAATTCACCAAATAAACAGTGAGACGGGCAGAAAGACAGTTCACAATGGGCACATTTTACAAAAGCGAGAGCCGCACATTTGCAAACTCATCATTTGTCAATGAATTGAAGCAGTAATCCATTGGCGCAATCCACATTCCAGGTTTGTCGTCCAAGTATCCGCTTTTATAAAAAGCATACTTAATCAAGTTCTTGAAACGAGGAGCATTGAACTGATATAGGGAAAAAAGACTGCAGGGCCAGAAAACTATCGCGGTACCAGGTGTGCTCATGTTTCTCGATAATAATTGTTTCCATTATGTAAAGAACAAAAGATTTCTAGTGTCTGAAAAAATGAATATCCAGAGGCTAAATCTTTCCTGTACATCCTTCAGGTAGCAATTCTTTTTGTAGGACTTTACCATCAAGTACTTCGGAAGCAGACAATGCATGATCTTTGTTAGAACACCATGAATCCACTAAAAGCAGGATTTTCTTCCTGTCATTAGCCATACTTGACCAAAATATGTCATGACAGAATTGGAGACTGTGACTGTTGCGACGAGCATTGCTGTTCCTTATAGACACCATCATCTTCGAAGTCCATATCCTCGTCCGTTCTTCTCTATCGCCTCTAGCAAATCCTAATGTCTGGATCCCTTCCACAATCTCCATATCATTTTCCAGGAGAATAATTATGTGTTTTATCATCTCCGATTCCTAGATGTTCGGAGACTGATTACTTGTTCCGAATCGGGAGACCAAGGCCACCACAACGACTATAGTATCCATATAATAAGAAGCAATGTAAGAAGAAGACATACAATACGTTAGTACTTGAGAGCAATATACGGGAACATACAAGGAATAGAGACGTTTTTATGGGAATATGTCCCTCTATACACACTTTACTGATACTTTGTGGGCCCTGTATCTCCTAAACGCTTGTCCCTCTGCCCCTAAGATTTCACAGTTTTTGTACTTGTGACATAAGCTTTTAGAAAATATATGGGTTTCCGGAAATCCGGTATCAAAGGAGAGAATGTTTACTTGTCAGTGTGTATACATATTTATGAAATAAGCATATTTGTCACATAAAATATATAAGAGCAAGTGAAGCATAGCAAGTAAAATAAAAGAAAATGGAAACATATATGGGATTTATATTGAAGGTTTCGTGATTACATAAAAATTTTATATAATTTTCAGACCTCTATATTTTTACATAAATATATAATATTATAAATTTGGTAGAAAGAAATTTATTCGAGATTAAGATAACTGCAGTTATGGATACACCTTTCTTACCCATTTTACATAAAATATTCAGTTCTGAATTCAAGTTTTATGTAAATTGAAAATCGATAAAATTCTTCTTTAGAAAGTACCATATTTATTTCGTTTAACTATTTTTTCGCCAATTTTTTTTAGCAGGTAGCTTTAGAGTACTAAGAATTATCAGGGACACTTCATCGTCCTGCAATTATTATTATTATTTTTTTTTTAATATATTGAAATGTTTAGATATAACATGTCGATAAAAACATTATTTTAATTTAGAAAACATACAGTATTCTTTCCTTCTTACTGAATTCCAAATATTAAGAGAATTGACAAATTTAAACAACTCCCATTATGCTACATTAATTTTCAATAATCTGAGAATTTACAGTATTAATTTTAAAATAAAATTATTGAAAAAAAAAAAAAAAAAACATGCATTTTGCGTTGATTATTAAACTTTTTCAACTGTACGTGCGGGTTTCATCATTTAACATTCAAAATACTTTGTCTACGTGATCACGCAATGGTCAGGCAGAATGACATCACAGACAGACGGACTAATTGAATTCATAATCACTTGTTGGAATGTGGAAAAAAGTATTAACACAAACGAAGATATGATTCCAACCATTTCGAAGTATCTGAATATTTTAGTGTAACCCTGTAAATCTTAACGCTAAACATACAATATTTTATGAAGAAAATTTTTTTTCCTGTAATCATATGAACAATAAACGTCGATTTCATTATTTTTTGTGCACTACAAAGTTGTTTAAATATGATTTATGAAAATACCTCTCACAAAACACGACGCATTGGCATTCTTTTGTGTGTTCTTGTACACAAACCAATTGTGCTATTTATACCGCTTTAAATAGGTAAATACTCCACAGTAAATTTGAATAAGATATATTGTTTTAAAGACATTGTGAATATATTAATGGGTGTTAGAGGCGGACAAACGGACAGCCAAATGCACGGATTGACTAATTCAAAACATAATCACTCTTAAACATTGTTAGAAAGAGTAAAAAACGCTTAATAAAAAACGAAAATGCAGTTGCAGCAATTTCCAATTATAGCCCTTAATGCATCTGAATATTTTGTACGGTCCTGTAAATTTTAATGCTAACCATACTATATTCTACAGAAAACTTTTTTTGTGCATATGAATAGTAAGTATCAATTTAATTATAATTTGTACAAAATAAAGGTATTAAAATAGAGTTTATAGAAATACCTCTCATAGAATGCAATGCTTTGGAATTTTTTCGGGTGTCTTTGTATACAATTCATTGGTTGTATTTAATCAATTTTCAATACGGAATATCTCATAGTAAACTTGAATAACATATATTAATTTCAAGGGTTTCCACGAATATTTATGAGAGTTAGAGCACGGACAGTCAGACAGACAAACCGTAAAGGTCATAAACACTTCTAAGTTTTGTTGGAAAGATTTAAAGTTAAAATGACAAAAATGACAAAAATAAAAAAATAATAAATAAATACATAAATAAATACATAAAAATAAATACATAAAAATAGTAATAAAAGTAAAGTAATAAAAATAAATAAATAATAATAATAATAAATTTTTCATTTTCATTTTTTTAATTAGGTGTCCCTGTCACACGTTCGAAAACCCCATTGTAAATCAATTCTTCTCGCATTTTATCTGTTATGTTTTGTATTAATTTACGAATTTTTGTAATCGTAAGATCACATATGTAAAAAGAATTAGAGGGAAGAAGTATGTTGTTGAATAACAGAAATAATAACAATAATAATAAAACCCTTTAAAATTTTTATAATTGATGTCCCAACCAATGCTTTTATCGGATATAATTAAAATCGGTTATATAAATCCTTTATTTTATGAATTTGGAAATTTCATCTTTCATCCTTTCGTAATTTTAAAGTAGCATTTAAGAAGATTAAAAGACGTTTAATTTTTTTCCTTGAACAAATTTCCTTACTAGAATAGAGTATCTGCACAGTGAATTTAGATCGATCGGTAACATCTGGATCGATTGCGTTTGCTCTAATCAGCTTCTTAGTGTTTTCTTTCATCTTTTTATTCTTTTAAAGGTTGCATAACCAATAACTTTTTCACATGTTCCTTTCTCTCAAATTAATTTCTAATTCTCTGTTTATTATTTTTTATCGAATGCATTGAGTCATTTTTAATGTTAATTTCTGCTAATTAGTTTTCAATTTAGAGTTGTTGTGAGTCATTTAATGAAATATCGTCGCTTTTTTTTAAAAATTAAAATCAATGGAAAATATTTTATTTAATGTATTAAATACTTTACAAAACATTTCTTGTCCGCATAGAATATTTTTCATTCGAGGTGAGAGGTGTGAGCATTAAAAGGTCGAATGTATTAACTTGATTTCTCATTTTATTTATTTATTTATTTATTTATTGTTTAAGGACAGTAAATTTTCATGATTTTTTATTTTTATTTTAATTTTCATTCATAGGTTGTTTATAAAGAGTGAAACGTTTAAAAATAAAGTAAAATAAATTAGAAAATATATAAGCAATAATGAAATTCAAATTTGATAGACGCAAAAACTACTATATAAAATGTTTGTTTAAATATGTAAACGGGTTATTCAGCTTATTACTTTTCATCGATATTATTTTTAAAGGTTTGAAAAATCGTTTGTAGGTTCTTAAATAATAAGAACTATTAAAATAAGTTATGGTATATTCCAAACTGTAAATAACCCTTAATATAACCCAGTGTTGCCTTTTGGTTACTGTTTTATTCAATAGACACCAATAATTTTGAGAAGTGATATTTGATATACATAATAGACAATTAATCAGCAAAGTGATTAGGCAAGTGTTACATTTAAAATTTAGTAGTGGATAATAAAAAAGTCACAAAATCTGTCAAAACTTATATAACCTGTAACATATCTTTTGTTTATTTATTTATTTATTTTTTTTTAACAGAAGATGGATTTATAATTATTTAAGAGGATATAAAACTCATAAGAAAATAATAAGTATCAGTAATCGGACTACCAAATAACATTGAAAATATTGTTTATATATATATATATATATACAGGGTGATCCAAAAGTCAGGACCAACTTTAAAATTGAATAATTCGAAAACGAATCAAGATACAAAGATACGGTTTGCACCAAACGAATGGAAAAGAAGCCGGGTTTTTTGTGGCAACGAAAAAAATGGTTCTGTTGGCCACCAACAGATGGCGCTGTCGTATTTCTGATGTAGGATTATGCAAAGCAACAAACGATATAAAAAGGAACAACTACAGCAGGTAATGGTAGTCGAAGCTTATATGCATCGAAATATCGCATTCTCAGTCGCTACTTTAATCACGCATGGCCTCCAAGATCTCCCGATCTGACACCCTGTGACTTTTGGCTGTGTGGATTCTTGGAAGTCAAAAGTGTACCGCGACCAACCGGCATCACTAGCAGCACTGAAAGATGCCATCCGCCAAAATGTTTCTGCCATAACGCAAGAAATGCTACTAAATGCTGTGAACGATGTGGTGAATCATCTCACAGCTGTACTTCTGAATGATGGACATTGAACAGTTACTGTAGTAGTACTAATTAACTGTAATTAAGCTGACTTGTAAGTTGTCAAAATTTTTTTTTTTCATTTGTAAATCATCTTTTAGTGAAATAAAACCCTATAGCACCATCTGTTGGTCGCCAACAGAACTAATTTTTTTCCTTTGCCACACAAAACCAGGTTTCTTTTTCCTCCGTTTGGTGCAAACCGTATCTTTGTATCTTGATTCGTTTTCGAATTATTCAATTTTAAAGTTGGTCCTGACTTTTGGATCACCCGGTATATAAATGTGACTAAAGACACCCCGCCCCACCCGCCTTTCGTAAACACACGCTTAAAAAACATAGTTTATTGCTGTGGCTGTCACAAAACCATAAACTATACTAAAATATATTTTTTTACATTTCTGATATATGCGGTACATAATCACATGATTAATAAACAAAATAGTTAATGATAGTTTTACTTCTTTTTAATGTCTTTTTTTTTTTTTTTTTTTTTTCTACGCAGTGTCATTAGATTTTAGTTACGGTAAAGTATATTTATTGTAACTCACGTTTTAATATAAACACTTTAAAGATTACAAGTTTGTAAACTGCTCTTTAAATATGAAGATCTGCGACTAAATCGATTATATTATAGGTTTTTCGGTACTGATGCCAAGATAATTGGATGCATATAGTATATTAATTGAAATATATTAACTGACGTGGAGCTAAAAATTATTACAGGCATCCTATTTCAGTGCATAAAACCGCATTCATGCGAACTATATGTTACTCTACCAATTTTCAATTGAAAGTAAAAATGTGAATGTTTAGTAATTAAATAAAAATTAAAGAACAAATGAACAAAGAATAGCTAAAATAATAATAATAATAAAAAAAAAAAATGCCTTCCACACAATTATCTCTAATGAGTGGGTGAATGAAATCTCAACTTGTTACTTCAAGTTTATTTATAGAATACAGTTTCTTTAATACAACTACTTTAAAATGAAAATGGAATTTCATCCATTTATTTAAAGATTTTAAACTAAAATTTAATTCTAAGAAAATTATACGTGGTCGTTTTATCGTTAAGATACTATTAATACAATATTTTACCTTAGGCTTGTAAATACTTAATTTTGAAAAATCCATTTTGAAATGCCTATATTCATTTTTGTATATTCCTCACGCTGACTAAACTTCTTTGAGGAAAGGAAATAGCATTTCTCAAATAGACATTTATAATAATTAATTGCTTTTTTTTTATATTCAGTAGAATAAAGTATTGGTTTTGTTAAGATTTTCGACTTTGGATTTTGGATGGATTTACATGTTTTTAGAGGTCTTGAAGATGATTTCACCATTATTAGAAATTGTCTGTCTGCGTGAGTTCGACAAAATTTTTGTGGCAACTGTATCTCAGGAACTACAGCACAGAATTTCATATAAATTGATACGTAGTTGTACCTGGATATAAACTTGTGCCTGTGAACTTCTGGTGAAAATTGTCCAACAGCTGATGTATCCAAAACCCATCTCGTTTTGTCTAAAGTTTTAGCATAGCGATATAGGACAAAATTTTCTGTAAATATGCTCGGTGAGAATTATTTTTAGGAAACAATTTTAGATACAATTTACTCCTCCCCCCCCCCCACCCGGGCGGGGCAAGTTTTCAATATGAGAATTTTTCAAAAGACTCATCAATATCTTTGAAACGAATGGTTGATAATTTAAATCAAAATTATTGATTTTCTTCATTAAAAAAAAAAAAAAAAAAAGTGCATTTTTAAAGATATTTTTTGTTGAGCATAAAATCGATTTTCCTTGAACATTTAATATTTCTACTTCTATGAGGAAAAAAAAATATCGGCTGCATTCACGATGGAAAATAATTTTAATAAATTATTTGTACTGAGTGAATTAGTATAGGAAAATATAGAAGAAAGTTTTGTGTTGGGCACAACATACTAGTTGTTTATATGTAAATAATCAGAAATTTTTATTATTATTTGAATTACTGCACATATTCATTTTTTTTTTTTTTTTTTTTTTTTTTATAGCACTTATTGTATTATTTAAATTCCATAACTTGTTTAATAAATAAAAAAATACCATATACGTAATCAAATTTTTAGTGAAATTTAATTAAAGAAAAATCTGATAATGAATTATAGTTTAGCCATGTCAATATTCGTCATGTTTATAATCGACTTTTGCGAGATTTCTATTAAAATAATAAAAACATAAAAATACCATGTTCCATAATGTTCAAATTTCTCCAAAATACTGCTAATGAAGAAAATAAAAATAATTTATCTAAAATAACAGTTTTTCCCTCGAAACGGCAAATTCTGCCGTATCTCGGTTCTTTTTGCTCAGTGTTATTAACTTTTATGATAATTGCCAAACGTTGAACTCGTTTCTGTAAAAGAGAAATTTGTTAAGAACATCTTAGCATCTCTTTTCGTATACGTGTTTGTGTGATATCTGAAAATAAACTAGTGTACTCAGATTACTTTCTCCTACCCTAGATTCTTTAAATAAAAATTCTTTTTACTGATTAAGATGTAAAATACAAGGTACTGTATTAAAACACTTCTGGTGTACTTTAACATTAAAACTTACGTATAACAATTTAAAAAGGGTTTTAGAAAGAATTTTATTCATAATACGAGTTTAGACCACTCTTTAAAACTTATTCGATTAATACATTCGATTAATATATTTGATTAATGCATTCTTTTAATACAGTTAGCCATCTTTAAGCATGTTTAAAAATTTATTATAATTGCTCTTTTTATTATGCACTTGATCATTTTCTTTCAAGTTGATGGGACAATTCATCAAAAAAAAAAAAAAGTATTCATTAATACATAGAATTGTTAAGTTTATATGATTCAACAGAAAATTTAAAAACGTGGTATATAAAAAGTTCTTTATATCTTGTAATTATTTAAATTTGTGTTATGTCACATCAGAAAATCAACTAGATAAATATTTAAACTTTCGGAATTTGTGTAATATTTTGTAAGTTAATTAAAATGATCGATATATCGTTTTAACAATAACAATACTTTTGTTTCATAACGAAATGACTTACCTCTTGTATAAGGATATTTAATTATTGGAAAAAACTAGAGTTTTTAGATTCTTGGAATTCAATCAAAGCAATCCTGAAAACCCTAGATTGAAAATTAATTCGAGACTGCGATCCTTGATTGAACTTAACGATTTTTGATAATTCCTTTTACTGTTTTAACTCTTGAACAGTACACTAGTGTATATTTAGTTACTCCGCAGTGATCATTTTATTACGTATTTCAGTGCTTAATTGGTAATCTTAAGCTCTATGAGGTATAAAGTTTTATACAAAGTGGCCATAATTAAAACTGACAGTGCTTAGAGCATTCTGTAATATGATGTAATTGCAAGAATGGCACCAAGTTTCTTGGAAAAATAAACAAGACGGATGGATGGTTGGGTTTTACGTCGCACTGGTGCTGCGCAGAGGGGCAATTGGCGACGGTCTGGGACACACCTCTAGAGGTGGTCCGGAGACATACCATCCCAATTTTGATCCTCCATGGAAGGGATGGCTCTCCCGCTTCGGTGACCCCCAGAGGTATAATTTTTTATGGGAACATGGAGGACATTGCGGCCACGACAGATTTTACGTGCATCAGCCCCCATTAGTGTACACGACGGTCTTTGGCCGGCTCGAGTACCGAAATCGCAATCTTCCAATTACGAGGCCAGCGCTCTACCGACTGGGCTACCGCGGCCCATAAACAAGATGGAAGATGAAGGATATTTTGCAAAAAGAAATCCAAAATTTATCGCTAGGGGAATATGTGGCGTTGTTTTTTGGAAACGAGAGTTTTAAAAAATGAAAAATTGGGGACAAATTAGCGTGGTCTCCAATTTTAAAGTAATAAATGGAGA